>CM070090.1:3880235-4005235 GCA_036178185.1 Liparis tanakae | reverse complement strand
TGCAGTCGGGGCGACATTACTTAAAGAAAAGAAACGATGAACCCAGGATTGGAGAAAAGAATCCTCGGGATATCCATTTTCTATTAGCGGTGGTTTAGTGTTTGTTTTGAGCAATTCTGCCTCCTATTATTTTAACCCCTCGAGTCAGACGCACTGTGGCAAATAAGACTGAGAATAATAGTTACATGACTTTTATCAATTTAACGTAGAAACAAGTGGAGAGAATCTCACTGCCGCTTTCTTTCACTCACTTTGACATTGGGTCGGTTGGTTAATAAGTAGTATTTAAATGGTTTGGATTAGATTAGATTAGATATTCCTTTATTAGTCCCACCGTGGGGAAGCTACAGGACATTAAAGCAGTAATAAAACATACACAATAATGTTGTTTGGTTATGTTTGGAGTCATTTTTTAAACTGTAAAGTGTATTTTGTAATGTTTTGATTGAGGAATAAGATATCAAAAGGCGTTAATAGTTTGGATGTTGTTGCCTAGAATGCTGGGACATTTTTGTCTTATCTTGCATTACTTGGAAATACTGTATATTTCAGAATGTATTGCAACAAAATTATGATTTTAAACACATATATTCTTAAAGCCCCACTATGCAGTTTTCCCTTGTAGCGCCCCCTTCAGGTATTTAACGTTTACTTCAGTGTCGTAAATACCCAGTTACGATAGATCAGGTGTCGTGAACCTGATCTCAAAAATCTAAAAAATCTAAAAAATCTTACATAGTGGAGTTTTCTCCCCACAGACCCCCTGATGGCAGTGGCGGAGGCGCAAATCAACATATTAAAAGTCATTGTAGCGGGACAAGCTGTTATTTTAAGGTACAATTGTTACATAGTGTTGCTTTAATATTGTTTTCGAGGGTCATTTGTTCTCAGGTGACAGCCTAGAACCTGGAACAATACTCTTGGTTTATGGGGTGTAAATTGAAACAATGCTAAACAAAAACACAACATACCTATATGTCTATGTTAGGGCAACACAACTATTGGGTTTGGCTTCACATTTATATTTGTGTCATTAGTTATGAATGTAACTTGAAAGAGTCTCAATCAAACTCTGTCCACGCTCGGGTCCTTGACCTAATCAGGTGGGGTTGTTGCCGAAACTGAACGTCCTGTGAGGCATTGGGGATGCAAAATAAGTTTCCCTCTGAATGGAGGCTAATTAGCCTTCATTAGCCTACATCCCCCTCAATAGGGGAGCAACTATGTTCATTAGATTTAAATTTTCCAATGTACCTAAACAATAGTTGAAACATGTATTTTCATTAAAACGAGTAAGTTATCCTAATTGAACCATTATCTATTATTTAACTCTCAAACCCGACACTATTCTGAAGTTGTGAGTGACCGTAAATATCCATTGTTGCCATTGTCAGTGTTCTCCGTTATTCTTTGCGTCGAATAGTTTGTTAAATTCGCCCAACGGATTTGTAACTTTTTCGTTTTAAAAGAAAAGCCCCCATGTGTAAAATGTAACACACAGAAAACTCAGCAACACTCAAATCGACCGAATGTACCGGCGGTCGAGCCCGTTAACGGACGTTTAACACAACGTGATAAACGACAGACGTTTTCCTCGACCCCGGAGGTATCTCCACGTAGCGGTTGTTGTCATTTCCTTTCCTTCGAGACCCCACTCACACACCCCACTCACACATACCGCGACTTCTTTTATTCCGGGGAGCGTGATCAATTTCACGGCAGTCGGCAGAAGTAAGTTTGAGAGGCGGCGATGGCATCGGGGGCGTCCCCCCCTCTTCCTCACCCACGCTCCGGTCGTCTAATCGGCCCTCCGGCTGCACGCAGCCAGACGAGGGGAAACCCTGCCGACTCCTAATCTGTGTCGCCTCGTGATCCGTCCCCCAGCTCGCGCTGCGTGGGCGCCGGAGAGAGAGGCGGGGTGCGACCGTTTGTTGTCTTCGTGTCACGGAGGTTAATGGAAGCGGAGGCATCCGCCGCTTGAAGGAACCGAAAGACACAATGTTTGGTTTTACCGTTTCACTCGTTTCCCCCGTCATCTTCTCCGCCTTTCTCTCCCGACAACCTTTTTCTTTCTTCGTCTTTTCCCGTTTGACTCCTGGGTTTACATTTTTCATGCGTCTACCTTTTTGTTTTGTTCCCCCGCTGACAAAAAAACAGGCCAAACAATGCTTGCTTTACTGCACAGAGGATTTCTTTTGGGGTGCGTAACATCATGTTCTACCAACTATGCCATGGCCCTGCTGATGCCCCGCCCACTCCTCCTCTCTACCTCCGTCTGCCTGATGGATCATGGAGGTCTGGATCGTGGTCCATGCCTACTACCAACTATTCAAGCATTAAACCTAATCGCATGAAATTTGGTGGGATGATTGGTTATTATCCATTTGATTAGATTTTGGGATCGATCGGGTCAAAGGTCAAGGTCATGAAAAGGTAAAAATCTTCTTTTTACCATAGCGCAGTCAATTTATATCCAATTGGCATGCAACTAATGCCCAAATATTTATAATTCAATGTCCAATCTTGTGATATGCGAAGGTATGCTCTCTACCGAGTGCCCGTTGTAGTTGAATCTGTTTTAACTCTAGTGTGTTCTTCTGCACATATGGCATATGCGCATATATTGCACCTGTCCATCCTGGAGAGGGGTCCTCCTCTGTTGCTCTCCTTTTCTTTCTTTATTTATTACCCTTTATTTAACCAGGTCGGTCCCATTGAGATACAATTACCTATTTTTCAAGGGAAGCCTGGAGGTCTCCTGAAGATTTCTTTCCATTTTTTTCCGTGTGAAAGTTTTCTTTTCTATTTTTGGGGAGTTTTTCCTGCTCCGATGTGAGGTCAAAGGTCAGGGATGTCGTATGTGTACAGATTGTAACGCCCTCTGAGGCAAATTTGTAATTCGTGAGAATGGGCTACACAAAATAAACTGAATTGAATGTTATAGTGACGAAGTAGCTACTTTTGAAAGAAGCTGAACTCAGACGGCTCCAAGTGTGGGCGGCGACACTTATTTGAATGAATCATATTTCGATGATTACGTCCGAATCATTTCCACTTAGCTGCACTAATTAACAAAGCATGTTTCCGATGTGTCACAGACACTGGAGTGAAAAGCTTGCAAGGATGAGTTCCACATTTTCCAGCCTTGCTACGCAGATTAATCAACTTAATCATACATTAAACACAAGGACATAACATCCAAGACATTGAAACACTTTTAAGCATTCATACGCCTGATGCTTCATCCCCCCCCCTGCACTCAATTAACTCGTTGGCTGTGTGTTCCCGTGTTTATTTCCCCATTATTTGCTAATCCTGTCGTCTACATCTAACGCGACATGGTTTTCATCCCCTATGACACCATTTCCCATACTTTAGGACACTTACCACAGCCGAAAACATTTTCCCCTTGCGTGGTCATTCTATAATTTATTTGACGAGAGAGCATTGTACTATGACAGGAAATTATATTTAGCTATTAAAAGTTTGCAGGACGGAAACTTTTGTAGAAGAAGCTTGACAAAGCGTGTGCCTCTGCAGGAACCTGAATTAAAAAACACCATCAGAATTGGCACGTTAAGAGCGATGCGTTTCGACCTCGACTCGGCCATCACAAACCACTTATTTTACATTTGCAAGCTAATTACCCAACACATTTTTTGAATTTCCAAATCACCTTGTTTGATTTAGTTTAAGAATAGCCTGAGCTGGAGGGGAAAATAGAGAATATGTGTTTCAGTCCCCGTACCCAAAAAAATCTGTTCAAAATTCAATTTAAGATACAACTCTAGAGTAGAGACAGTCTGTCCCAATGCCACTTCAATTAATTAAATCAAAAGTAAGCAGAAGAGGAGTCGTACAAAATAACCGTATACAAGTTAACACCATTATTTCAGCAGTGCAACAAAACAGGACTATGAAATGTGGACTCCTAAATATGAGATCTGTCATCTAAAGCTGTATTAGTAAATGATTTAATATCAGATAATCACATTGATTTATGTTGTCCAACTGAAACCTGGCTGAGTCATGAGGAATATGTCAGCCTAAATGAATCGACTCCTCCAAGTCATATTACAGTAATGAGCCAGGTAAGGCTTACGTTATACGGCCCGTGGTTCTGTTCAGAGTAATTTGGGGTGTGTGTGCGCGTGTATTTCAATTCAATTTATTTTGTATAGCTCAATATCACAAATTAAAAATGTGCCTCAAAGGGCTTTACAATCCGTACACATAGACATCCCTGACCTTTGACCTCACACCGGATCAGGAAAAACTCCAAGAAATCGAAAAAAAAAAAATTCACAGGTAAAAAAAAAAGGGAAGAAACCTCCAGGAGAGCAACAGAGGAGGATCCCTCTCCAGGATGGACAGAATAATATATATCATGTGTACAGAAGGAAGTATTACACAGTTACAACACAATAAATGAGGATGACAGAGTGTATGAATAGTGAAAATGCAACAGAATAATAAAAAAGGACACCAGAACTTCCCCTTCGCAGAGGCCCGACATGTTCACTGCTGACGACGCTCATTAAATGTAAGAGCTCAACCTCTCTTCCTCCCCATCTCGCTCAGCACTCTCCTTCTCTATCTATCTTTGTCTCACTTTGTCCCCCACGTATAATCCCCTCCTCTTCCTCTGTGGTCTTTAAGAAAAAGCTGATGGAAAAATGACCCATTACAATGTTTAACGAGACCGAGGGGACGGAGCCCTGTAAGCGCATCTTCAAACATCCCGGAGATAGAAAATGTGAGAGAGGAGAAAAAGCGTCTGAAGTCTGAACATATGCAGTTATGCGCGCGCAGCAGGTGGACCGGCCTCTGGATCAAATACCTCCACTTTGTGTGTTTTCAGAGATATTTCTGGAACCTATACACAGATGAATCAAATAGAAACATTGTAATATAGCAGTAAACGCTAAATCTGTATTACTTTTCTTTTGATCAGTTTTCTATGAAGAAAATGACGTCTACTGCCGCACTTCAATAGATTTATTGCATAATCCCACACGTCTTTAATTTCTCTGTCCTTGCACATCTTTATTGGAGCATGAATTATTTTTTCAATAACAAGAATTAGACGATATAAAAATGCTGTTCCTTGGAGGTACAGTGCCACAATGTTGCAGCTGAATACACTTATTTAATTTGAGAAGTGTTACAACCCATTTAATGGTTGAATGTTAATTAATGACAATTCCAACTTGGCGCATATATTATATTTTTATAACTCGGTTGGGAGGAACTGCCTTATAGGGGATCATTCTAATCCTAAAATCTACCCTAAAACATACGAGTAATGGACGTAGAGCGGCTTTAATGGCTGGTTTGTGCCATATTTGATTGGATGTTTAGGTGTTAATTACATGTTAAAATGATATGTATAAAACCCTTGTATTTTGGGTGATCTGGATCTGTTTGAGACATAAATATAGTCATTATGAATTATTTTTTATTTTCTATTTTCCTATTATATAGAAAGTGGCAAAAACACAGATTTATAAAACATTAACATCATTCTTTCTAAGATATTTTTTACAGTTTTAATATTTTTTTTTCCAAGTTACCCGGATCCAGGGTTCTTACACATTTTGACCAATGGATTTCCAGAACTTTTCCAGGACTTTAAACCAAATTTCCATGACCAAACTGAAATCTCGGTATAAACATGCAACATTGAGAAAATGATGCGTATTGAGAGAGTACGGCGGCTTATATTTTGTGCATCTTTCGTTAAAAAACATACTCTTTATTTCAAACTCAGCGTAAATGAACATGTGATTATAACAAATTGACATGACTTCCACAACTTTTATGATTTAAGTTTTTTCCATGATTTTTTCCAGGCCTGGAAATGCTTATTCAAAATTCCATGACTTTTCCAGGTTTTCCATGACCGTACGAACCCTGCTCATCCAGATATTTCAGATGTATGCCTTTGAGTGAGAACTTTCCTCTAAATCATTCTGCAGCAGAGATTGAGAGATGCCTGGAATTGGTGTACCAGATCTCTGGCGCGGGGAATTTGCTAAAAAAATTAAAGACACAGCTACAAATAAATTATAAAACTAGAATGGGCACTTTGTAGAGCGCATACCTTTGCATATCACACGATTAAGCATTGAATTATGAACATGTTGGCATTAGTTGCATGCCAATTGGATAGAAATTGGCATGCAAAAAGAAGATTTTTACCTTTTCATAACCTTGACCTTGACCTTTGAGCCGATTGATCCCAAAATGTTATCAAATGCTCCCCGGATAATAACCAATCATCCCACCAAATTTCTTGCAATTCGGTTAAATACTTTTTCACTTACGCGAATAACACGCACGCACACATACAAATCCGCGGCGATCAAAACATTAATAATAGGGTAATAAATACACAACACTATAAAAGAGGAATTTGTCGCGCTGTAGCAATGAGATATTTTCTGTTAGAGTCCAGCAGCACAGTAATGAGTCGGTTTCTTAGTCGTGTTGCTCTCTGAGCTCGATGACAGTTCACCTCTGACGGACACGGCCGTGTTTAAGTTAGCAGGATATGCAGCGCAACGATCCGTGCGATCCAAACGACAGGGCGGTGATTTGTGGCCCTTCGGAGAAAGCATTTAAATCCAGAGTTCTGTATCCACGGGAAGCAGAAGGATCAATGTTACTCCACGCTTCTGTGAAATGGATGAAACAACGACGAGAGAGAGAGAGAGAGAGAGAGAGAGAGCTGTTCGTAGAACAAGCTTCATCTAGATGACATTCAAGTGCATTCATTGCTCCTGCTTCGGTGGTTTGATTTAATTAAATTCAGTTTATTTTTTTCCAATAGCCCAAAATCACAAATTTGCCTTCCCCAAAAAAACAGAAAACACCCTTACACAGCGGTAAAATCAGAAGAAAACTTCAGGAGAGCAACAGAGGAGGATCCCTCTCCAAGATGCACAGAAGCAATAGATGTCATGTGACCAGAATGAAGAAGAAATGTGATGAACATAACAGAAATGCTGTGTTTTGCTAATAGCAGACAGGCAGAAACAGCTGAGATTATGATCATCGAATGTTCATATTGCTGATATAAAAGCGGAGCCCTTTGTTCAACATTTAAATGAAACTTGTATTGTTGGTTTAGATCGTGTACAACACTGAGACATGAGAGTTTAGCATTGGTACACCATGTGTACTCACACTATTCTTCTTGATCCTGGCATGGGGTTTGCTTATATAACTGCTACTCCTATTGATTCCTGATGTACTCGGACGAACATTTTAAATCACTTCAATGATGATATAGGGGAGTGAAATGTGCTCTAGATGTATACAACAATGTGTATAAAACCAAAAGCCAAGTAAAAAAAGGGATAAACTGACAAAACCCTCATATTATAATCAAGTGTGATCAAGATTTCTACTTAGAAGTAATTAATTATTAGTTGCACGTGTAATGTCATTTTACATGAACTTCAGCTAAATTCGACCCCAGGCTGTTTTTCACTGTGTCAAACATATAAGAAATATCACCTTTTTTATATATATTTAAAGGGCTGTTTAGGTCAACAAACAAACATAAAGTACCTGACTCATAAACTTGGGAAACAAAATTAATTCTAATAATTTCCTGGAGGTTTTAATTGCTGTGGTCAAATTGACCCAGAGGGTAAAATATGTTAGTAAATGTAAAGGTAACAGGAGGGTCAGGACATATTTGAATTTGAATATGTCAATATTAATTCTCTAAATCCAAATATTTTTTTTTTTCTGTTTTAATTCATCGTTTTAATATTTAGCAACGATATCAGTAACTATATCTTCTTCGGACGATTACGTTTCGGCTTCATTTTTCCAAAGTCTACAGCGAGTGTTCATATTTATGTACCTTATGAACGATTATTGAACGAAAGTGTCTGCAGTCGTTTGCATCGGCGGATAGGAGACGTACTTATTCAGCATAAAACTGAGCACATGGCAATTCATCGTTGAGTGACTAAATTATCGATCACACTTCGTTTTTGTTCTTCTTTTGTCGAGATAGCTGAGACCACCAGACAGGTGGACAGGAAATCAAACGAATCTCCTTTCAATTTATCGCCGTTTGGCAACTGGATGGGCGTGTGATTAAAATGGACGTCGCGTGAACCAGAAATTAACAGATAACAGAGTCATTTCTGAAGCTGTCAACATTCGGGCCTTCAGCTAATTAAATGTTTCACACTACATTTCTTTTAGGGTTGAATTTGCTCCGGTGGTAAAAAAAAACCCACATTGAGATGTATCTAATGAGGTGAGTGGGACAACAACATGATGTAATTATCTAGCTCGTAAGATCCTCTATGTTGCTGTTAACTGTCTTTAATTTGCCAACAACAATCTCTTTAAATCAATGAAGCATGTTCACCTTCCTCATTGATTACACTTTTACTTGTGTTCGGAGACATTAATGAACTGAATTAAAACAAAATTACCAACTCGCGATTGTATGTCATGCTGCAGTTTCCATCCATATCGGTCCAAGAAGTCTTCACGCCATTATTTCTGTTGAAATTGTCATATTATCCTCGAGTTATGGCCAAGAATGTGTTTTGTGAGGAAACGTTGACTTTAACAACCACATTTCAAATCAGTGTATCCATAAGTCAATGTGGACATTTGCAGGCACGTGCACAGAAATGTTGGGGTGCAGGTGCTTAAACCCCAAAAAAGGGCACCCATCGCCAAAATGATTTATATATTGATCACTGTAACTTACTCTAACTTATTATTATTATTATTATTATTATTATTATTATTATTATTATAGAAGACATGAGAGCTAAACAAAATGATTTTTTTTCTATTACAATTTATTTTCATTTACAAAATCATAGGAGCAAAAAATTCCATAAAATAAACGTGCGAGGAGGAGGAGGAGGAGGAGGAGGAGGAGGAGAAAGGGGCGTGGCGGGGGCTTGTTAGCAACGCAAAGCATGTCAGGACAAAATTCTCACAGGATCTCAAATAAATGCCCCGCCAGATATCCAAACACATTTGGGGTGAATAGATGACAGAGTCATTTTTATTCTTAAATACTCATTAATGAAGAAAAAATGTGTCTCCAGCAGAAGGGGCACTTTTCTCATCCAGGGCAAAAGGGGCGGAGCTTGAGCACCACTAGGGCTCTATCTGTGCACATGCCTGGCCATTTGTGCCAAATGTAAAGAATCTCCATCCAGGCGTTCCTCAGGGTATCACGTTCACAAAAAAATGGACCAATGGACAAATGGACGTCCGTATGGACAGACGGAAGACGACAAAACGATAATGCCATCCGGACACTTCTGTCGCCGGAGGCGTAAAAAAAAAGGCAAGAATGACGATTTAAATGTCACACGATGAAGAAGCTATTCATTTCTTCAACTAAAACGGGGAAGTTGGACGCACATGCCGGGAAGTCAGTGTCTGCCCACAGTTTTTAATTAAGATGTGAGCGAGTGTGCAGTGATTGCCTTTGTGATGTGGGCGTGCAGAAACATCATTTCCTTTTGAGAAGCTGCTCAAAGACTCTGGTAACTCATGACTGGAGTTTTGACAGGGCTCTTTTTTTTTAATCCCTTCCCTTTCAGATGTGCTATGGCAGCCACAGCAGTGGCTGTTCCTCCTGTGGGCAAACTACAGGGGGACGTTTTGAAATGGGCCACTCTCTAAAAAAAGAAAAGGTATAATTTGGTTTTAATTTGTGGTGGAATTTCGCCGTTGGGGTGAGCTTCAGGGGGAACCCTATGCTTTTTGCTGAATTTTAATATAAAAACTTATTTTTAATATATAATTTTATTACAGGAGTGATTACGTTTTGATATATTTAATCACAATTAAATTTATTATGTCAGTTAACCAGCAGATAGCCTAAACAACCCATTCACACTCCGGGGAGTTTTAATTAAACTATTTAAGAAAAAAAAAATAATAATAATATATATATACATATACATATATATATATATATATATATATATATATATATATATATATATATATTATTCTTTTGATGAAGAATGGCCATGTTAGATATCCGAGGAAATACAGAAACATGAGGATAGAAAATGGGTGGGGAGAAGAAAAAAAGAAAATCCATTTGTTGAAAGAGAGCCGAGCAGGATATCTGGGCGGGGAATCAATAGGATAAGAGGTTATTAGCTGAGAAATGTCACTTGAAACATCGATCATCATCTCCATCGACTGCAGGGACATGTAGACACACAGGGTCAAAGCAGCTTATCAGTCAGCACTGATGGGAAACTATACAGGGAGCAATGGATGAAGAGGTTTACAGAAACTCATAAAAACATGGACATATGAGGATGCACGATACTCATAACTTTAGTTACAAGATAGGGGTTACTTATCATCACATGGAATTCAGTTGACGAAAGCTGCATTAATCCACACGACATCTCATATATATTTTTTATTGACTGTAACTTACGAATATTTTTTTTAATTAAAACAATAAAATCCTGCATGTAAAATGATTTTAAAGGATTTTCAGCATACAAGTACTCAAACATAATAAAACATTAAACAAACTGATACCTGCTTTGTGTGTATATATATGTATATATAAATATATATATACACATATATATATACATATATACATATATATACACATATATATATATACATATATATACATATATATATACACATATATACATATATATATATACATACATATACATATATATACATATATATATATATATATATATATTTTTTTTTTTTTTTAAATAGATTAATTAAAACTCCCCGAGTGTGAATGGGTTGCATTAGGCTACTATCTGCTGGTTAACTCACATAATAAATTAAATTGTGATTAAAGATATGAAAACATAATCACTCCAATAATATAATTATATATTAAAAATAAGTTTTTATATTAAAATTCTGCAAAAAGCATAGGGTTCATGTTTAGTTGACTAATTAGCATGTTACCGCGAGTAAATCGATATTAATACCTTTTGATCAAAAAGTGGTGTTTTTGCCTTGCAGTAGCTTACATAAACAGACATTGACAAATAAAGTCTTAATTGACTAAAAAAGCAGCTCACAGACCAGCCACAACGCCACAAAGCCACGACCCCACCAACTAGCACTATCCGAACAAAACGCACACATTTGATCTCATTTTAATCCAGCAGAATGTTTTATTCCACTTGTGTATTTTCGATCTTGTACATTCTCTTACAGTCTTTGTTGCTTGCTGCTCCCGACTCGCTGTGGGCCATCAAATGAAATGTGGTTGCATCACAACAAACACCTCTCTATCTTATCATCCATCTTCCTCTTCCTCCCGCAATCAATCAGCGCTGGAATCGGTCCGCCACTTACGTTAAACAGCTGACGGACCGGAGCTTTAACGAGATGTTTCTTTGCAAAAACCACAAGTGGCGGCGTGTAAATCGATTCCCAGATAACTTGTTCGCAGTTTTTCCTCACATGCGTGCCTCCACATGTGGTCAGCGGGTGGGGGAGGGGAGGGCCGGAATCCATACCTCATCCCATAAATGGAACCGGCATGTGGGATACGTTGTTCAGGAGTTCTGGCACCATCCTCAGGGCGGCCCGGGTCGTCCATTCAATCACAGGGAAGCTGAAGTGAACAGAGAAAAAAGAAAATGGATCGGGGAGAAGAGGAGAAGAGGAGAACACGACGGGGAGAAAGTGTTCTGCACGTTTCATTTCATACGTTACTTAAATGAAAGAGGGGCATTAGCTAAGCGGCCGGAGATGGGAGATAGTGATGAGAAGGAGACGAGAAGGGAGCGTTTCTCCCGCATCATCAGCAGGAAGTGTCCGGGGATTCATTAGCGCGAGGCGCGGAGAGTCCGAGTCTCGGTGAGGCGTTACCGTGGGAACGAGAGACGGAGGAAGACGGCGTGAATAAAACTCGTATCCCGCGGACAATTAAAAGTTATTTTCCTCTTCTCCTCGACTCCTACATTCACACACACACAGAAGAAGAACAGATTAAAAGACACAGGAGGCGACCAGAGGTCCTTTTTCTCCGAGAGGTCGATCCATCAGAGGCAGAAGACGGGGCAGTGCCCGTCACCTTGGACACGGGGAGGAGGCCGCTTTCACGGCACACTGGACGTTAATGCTCCTCCCTCGCCAGAGGTCAATGACTCGGCGCGCTCAATCACGAGCGCGCGGCTCTCGCCAAACCCTGCTTTGGCATTCAGAGGCGGCGGCGGAGGAGCGATACGGATGGTCGGAGCGGGAAAATCACCTCCTAATGGGCGGCGGCGGGATTCTGCGTACGGTCCGCGTTAGAACGCCGCAGTGCCGTTGCTAAATACTGCGACCACTGCGTCAATGCGGTGTAATCCATTCTTTAGATTATGATGCGCAGAGCCGGCCAAGCGAGGTGCTTTTAATCAAAGCAAGTGATCCGTTTGTTGCGCCATCCATCTCCAAAGAGCCAGCAAATCGCAGTTCATCAATTTCATCCCCAAAGCCTTAAAAATCACGTTATACGGAAAGGTAAATGCGACGTGGAAATAAGTGAACCGGGCGATCGGAAAGGTGATCCGAGGAACAATCCAGTGAAGACAATATTGTGGTGATTATGACTCGGAGCAGCTGTCTAAAAGTGCGTTCACTCCAAGAGGGAAGCCTGAGTTTACTCGCTCGACCGTTTGCCGCGTTGTTGAGACTCTCCGCGAGGGGCGGGGCTTATCTCTGTGTCTCGTCTACTTCATCCACCACGGAATAGCTAACCACTAGTTCTGCTTTATACTTGTTGTGGACGTCCCACACACTGACGCCCTCGTGTTCGGGTTGATGACGTCACCCGTAGGCTCACTCAGCTCGCTCACTTTCACCGATGAAGTTATTGTTACGTCTGAAAGACTTCCGCCTCCAGCGCTACGAGAGCGGAACTCAAGAGCTGATTGGCCCGAGCGGCGAGATGACGTCTCAAAGTTTAAATATTTCAACTCGGGGCGAAAATTGCGCCGCTGAAAACGCGTCGACCGGACTTTAAGATTTTGTACCATGGAAATATACCTCAAAGTTGGCCGAAAGTGGACAGACTCTTGATAAATGCAATGCTGGTGGCCAGTAAAAAGTCTATTACCAGAGAGTGTCCTATAAATGACATCATGGAGAGACATTGTAACAGAAATCTACAGAATGGAGCAGATCTCAGCTCATTAACTAAAGAACAGAAACATGTCTTAAGCACTGGCAAAAGTGATGCAACTATGTCACAGATAAATGGCCTGACTGTATTTATATACTCCATGGAAAATGATTTCTCCCTGCATTATTTATTCATAGTTTTTTTACTATGGTATTGATTATGTTTCTTTATTTGCATATGCGTTTTTTTAAAGTTTTTTACTTTTCTTTATACAAAGAATCTGAAAAATTGAAATATGTGTATGTGAGATTCTGAACATTAATAAAATATAAAGATTTTTTTTGCAGCGTCTGTACGTTGACTTTTCATGGGATTCGGTCTCCGAAAAAAATAGTTTTGCTTTTAGTGTGAAGGAACCTTAACTTTGGCTTCCAGAGGCAAACAAACACTTCAGTTATGTAGTTACTAATAAAGAGTGATTGGAAATGAGAAATAAAATGGTTTTCAAAATCATCTGCATCAGTGTGGAATGACCCCTCTTGAGAAAAAGTGAATAATTATGTATAATTGAAAGAAGCACATTCCACAAAATAGGCTTGGAAACATTATTATTATTATGTGCTTGAGATGACCTCAGAGGGGAATGTCTGCTTCTGGAGGCCAGAAGCAGGAGCAGCGACTGCCTCTCCACTAAACACACTCCTCCAACGAGCGGCACAGAGTAAGTGTAATTTGGTTTGATGCTAATTTGACACATTTAGACAAGAAAAAAGATTTTAAAACTGCGTTGGCACATTGGGATGTGCTTCTCGTAGGTACTCCTACACGGTGGAGTTGTGAAAGGGTCAGGAAAGGCGAACTGGCAAAAAAAAAAAAAGTATTCCTCGTGGTGTAAGTTTTACGTGCTGAGCTTTTCTCTGTGAACTACCCTCTTCATATCGGAGAGGTGAACATAATTCAACATTGAAAATAATTCAACGTCAAAAACTCAACGCTTATGTTGGACCATGGTTGGTCTGTATGTATCTCGATGTGTTATAACTCTGTAATGATTTCTTCTGGTCACATGACATGTATTACTTCTGTCCATCCTGGAGAGGGGTCCACTTCTGTTGCTCTCCTGAAGGTTTCTTCACTTTTTTCCCCTTTTTTTGGGGGGAGTTTTCCCTGATCCGATGTGAGGTCCTGGGACATCATTTCTGATATTGAGCTATATAAGATAAACATAATTTAATTATATCAACCACAGGGATTCAATTCAGTTTAATTCATACGGCCCACAATCACATATTAAAAATGTGCACATCTGTATACATACAACATCCCTGACCTTTGACCTCACATCAGATCAGGAAACACTCCCAAGAAATAGAAAAACCCTTTTGCAGAGAAAAAAGTGAAGAAACATTCAGGAACCCCACAGAGGAGGATCCCTCTCCAGGATGGACAGAAGCAATAATAATAATAATAATATAATAATAACTTTATTTGTATAGAACTTTTAAAAACAAGGTTTACAAAGTGCTCTACAGATAAACAAAGCATAAACACAACTTAAATGGCGGCAAACGAAAAAGACCATACCAAAAAAGCATTGAATACAACTAAAACCAAACAAAATAGGCAATTAAAATAAAAACTATAAAAATAGATGACATGTGACCAGAATGAAGCATTACAGAGTTACATAATCACATTTAATGAAAATGACAGAGTGTATTGGGACATTGCTTTGGGAAAGACAACTTGCTGCTGAGTTTCCCCAAATACAGTTTCAGGGACGGCAGCTTCCTCCACAACGCTTACCAATGAGGAACACTTTATCGTGACTTGTGACTAAAGAGCAAGGGAGAGACTGGATACCGGATAACTGATGACCAAGAAGTAGCCCTTGAACATATCGGAACGGCAAACTCTGTCGTAGTTAATTAGAAGTTGCCGAGTTCCCTCGTTCCTCTTTGTGATTGCCACACCATTACAATTGCAAAAAGAAGAGAGCGATAAAACATCCGCAGAAGTAAAGCCCAGCTCCAGCACATCTCTGGTGGATTCAGTTCCAGGACCGTCGAACAGATGATCGCACATGGCAAGTTAGGAATTGTGAAGTCTATGAGAAAATTACCTGCCTCTACTTCTCTGATTTATTCCCTCAGTAAACATTGTACACATGAGGTATTTTGGGGATGGTGTGTGTGTGTGTGTGTGTGTGTGTGCCGTTACTAACGCGTACAAGATGCATATCTGTGTTTGTGTCCTGTCATTTTGACTGCTTGATCCCTTTGTGTATATCCTTTTAATATCTATTGTTTCCTTGCACCAACCCCCCCCCCATATTCTCTCCATGTTGTGTTTCTAAAATCTTCTGTCATTTCACCTTTTTTGGGGGGTTTGAAATGCATGTTGTTGTTTTTTTCATTTCCTTTTCTCTCAGGTATTTTTTTCAACACAGCATGATGTTTATTACCTAAATGATGGTTTCATTTCCATTTCAGGTTGTTAAAAACAAAAGATAATGGCGATGGCCAAATCCCAATATAATAATTCATATATATATATATATATATATATATATATATATATATATATATATATATATAATAACCATTTATTTTATATAGCGCTTTTCAAGTCACTCAAAGTCGCTTTACAGATATATATATATATATATATATATATATATATATATATATATATATATATATATATGTACTGTATATACATAATTACAATTCCCTGCATATACTTTCCCCACGTCTTGTAACTCATCATTATGTACCATATGAAGTTATCCTCAATGCACAGGATGTGGTTGTATGATCAAATATAAATATCAGGTGGTTCCTGATTATGGTTCTTCACTCGCTCCTCAGGACCTACTCGGTTTGGAGGTGCAGGTATTGTAAGATGTTATATATTCATTGAGTCTCCCATCCACTTCTTCCATCGCTCTCCATTCAAGCAGCTACAAAAAGCGATGGCACACTCAACATCAGATGCATAACCTCAGTGTTCTGGCTTGAGCCGGTTGACGGTCTCATCTCAAACAGCAAGGCGTGCTCCTTGTAGTTTTCCAATTGTGGATGGAGCTTGTCCTTGTTGCGTTGTTCTTTTCAATAAAAGGGCAGTAATCTATAATCCTGGTAGGCTGGATCTCGGAGAGGTGCCATCCTGAGAGATTATATGGTGCTAACAGGATCGGCGTTGGTGGATGAAACCGGGGAGGAAAATAATAACGGGAAAGAAGGGGGCCAGCTATTGATTGTGCTCCTTTCCTTTCATTGGGCTTCCTGAGTGCCGGGTCGTGATGCATTTATATAAGGGCATCACGGCCTGTCTGTTGTTTTTCTATAGCAACACATGTGGTTAGCTAGTCCATTCTTCATGTTTCTTTGTGCAGCACCAACTATATATATATATATATATATATATATATATATATATATATATATATATATATATATATGAATTATCATATGGGGATTTGGCCATCGCCATGTATATATGTATTTATATATGTGTACATATATATATGTATATATATATATATACATATATATGTGTATACATTGTATGTATATATATATATATATATATATTTATATATATATAAATATATATATACAAACACATACAGATATCTATAAATATATATATATATATAATATATAATATCTATAATATATATATATATAATATCTATATTTATTAGTTTTATACTTAAAAAAAACATAATTAGAGTAAAAGGTGAATTACCTGTGCATGAATTAATGCTGCCTTGTTGGAAAAATATTTAAATTGTTTTGAAAACTAGATTTTTACAAAGGCATAGAAAGGTCTTCTGTAGACATCACGTTTGTGTATCTAGCCTTCATATAGGAAGCTTTTCATCCATAGCAGAATTGAGAGCCGTCATTATGGCTTACAGTGTGTCATTTATTTAAGCTTTAGATATCCTAAACAGAAAGGACATGTCAGTAGATAATACTATTATGTTACACTCCCAAACTGTAAAATAATGATGTTGCTATGGTCACTGTTTAGCTCTGTTGCGGCGTGTATGCACATCATGCTTCCTCCCTTTTGGTCAAATCCGTATCATTGTTTTATTTTGGCAATGTGAGTCTCTTCACCACTTCGGTTCAGACAAAGATCAGCAATCGTAAGATGGTTTGTCCAAAAATGTTGTCCAGATAGTCGTTAACCCCAGAGGATGAACCCGCACGTGCCCCACCAGCTGTTGGACATTTGTCTTTTTTGGGGAAGTGTCTCAACAATGGTATTTCCATTGCTCCCGTTTTAGAAATCGTCTTGCACTGAATTGTTTTTACTCTTTGCATAAACTGATTAATATGTGTTTTTTGTTGTTTCTGCGACACAGAGCACTTAGAGAAGTTAATAACATGTTCTTGGTTAAATACTGACAGTCTGACGAGAAGCATGATGCTTTCACTTTTTGGAATATTCGACCATAATCAATCGTAGACTTCAGGTCACAGTGTACAACATATACCAAATATACAACATACACCAATATCTTGAGATGCTTACTTTTAGCTGAGATGCTTCAGTGTTATGCAAGGACTCTGGTGCAATATCACTTTCATAACCTTCGCTTTGAGAGGGTGATTCTGAATACAATAAAGTCCTGAGTATCATTTCCGTGTTCCAAGCTAACTTTCACAATACAAGAAGAGACGTTGTACTACACAACTTGAGCTTTTTCAAATGTTCCTCTATCCTGGAAGGGTCTGCTCTTATATTTTCATAGAGAGAGATCAAACAAAATGTAGTTTTGAGTCATGCAATAACAACCACAAGCTCCTCTGGATGCAACTGAGAAAAGTCCTGTGTCACAGAGAGTGTGTGATGGAGAAGTCTTCAGTTAGTTGTAAAGATCGACCGACAACAGCTCGGTTCACTGCGCCGGGCTCTCAGCTTGTCTTCTTTGTCCACCCAGGGTTCCAGATGAGATAAAAAAACACACATTTTAAACACCCTGGCTGCCAATGGAAGTGAAATCAGAGAAACTTTCCAGCCTATTGGATCGGTTAAAATAGATACCAGAGAAAGATCCCATAAATTCCCCTTTATTAATCTTGGTGACGAAAAAGCCCAAGTCGAAGCATCTTGTGATAGCCTTAGCCATCTTGGAGATACATGAACAAAATACAAATAAAAAGCTACTAAAAGTCTAGCCTGAAAAATATCAGAGGGTTACACCTTGCCTTCTGGATGTTATTGTTCTTTCAGTTGCTCTTTGAGACCAGATGGAAATTATGTTTTTTATCCAATGAATGATGTCAATCGATGTTGATAAAGTACTCTGGTAACTTTATTCGAATGTTTTAGTAATAAATCATATTTCCTTCAGCTGCTAAGCCGCTGGCAGCAGGGACAGGGACTTTGTTTTATCCCTTTGGTTTTGGCAAACTCTTTTATCGACGCATTGCATAACCGAGTTGTCACTCAAGTCAGCAGTAATTGCTAATTAGATTCGTGCAGGCCTGATTTAATGTGTAGTGTTTAAATTCTCATTAGAGCCCTCTGAGGTGTCAAAGCTCACTAAACACATTCTAAACTGTTAGTGTTTGAAGAGGACTGTACTTTTACCGACTGATTTAGCAAGATCCTGGATCTGAGGGGATTACTGTACACTCTGAGGATGACAATCAGCTAGAATAAATTGAGCCCTTGTTACACAAGCTCTTTTCTTCAAAGCTCCCTCAAAAGGGTACTGAGCTACTGTATAAGGGAGATTTTCAAAAAAGCGGAAAGATAAAAGTCATCCTCTGGCTGGTAAAACCAAGCTTAATAATTGCTATGGAAACATGGATGGCATTTGAAAGGAAAAAGGAAACCTCTTTTTACATTATAGTGCAGAGATGTTACACCTTTCCTGTTTAAACTCCATACTCCTCCACTTGTACCTGCAGGTCATGTACCAAGGTGCTCGAGCACATGTAATATGAAGAATCAGGTTATGTAACTGCTTCTTCTCTTTTATTCAAACTGGAGAGACACCTAATCAAAACTCCTGAGAACCAAAGACAGTTTTTCAGTAGAGGGATTTTCCCCCCCACTCTGCCCGATAAAGGTGCCACATATGTCGTTCATGTGTTAATGTACACAAGGAAGCCACAAGGAAAAAGTTTATATATGAGGTCATGACAGCAGCAGGTGAATGTAACGTAAGGCCGTAAGAACAAGACCGTAAGAACAAGACCGTAAGAACAAGACCGTAAGAACAAGACCGTAAGAACGTAAGAACGTAAGACCATAAGACCGTAAGAACGTAAGGCCGTAAGAACGTAAGACCGTAAGAACGTAAGACCGTAAGACCGTAAGAATGTAAGGCCGTAAGAACAAGACCGTAAGAACAAAACCGTAAGAACAAGACCGTAAGAACGTAGGACCGTAAGAACGTAAGGCCGTAAGAACAAGACCGTAAGAACAAGACCGTAAGAACAAGACCGTAAGAACATGACCGTAAGAACGTAAGAACGTAAGACCATAAGACCGTAAGAACGTAAGGCCGTAAGAACGTAAGAATGTAAGGCCGTAAGAACAAGACCGTAAGAACAAGACCGTAAGAACAAGACCGTAAGAACGTAGGACCGTAAGAACGTAGGACCGTAAGAACGTAAGGCCGTAAGAACGTAAGACCGTAAGAACGTAAGACCGTAAGGCCGTAAGAATGTAAGGCCGTAAGAACAAGACCGTAAGAACGTAAGACCGTAAGAACGTAAGACCGTAAGACCGTAAGAATGTAAGGCCGTAAGAATGTAAGGCCGTAAGAACAAGACCGTAAGAACAAGACCGTAAGAACAAGACCGTAAGAACGTAGGACCGTGAGAACGTAAGACCGTAAGAGCGTAGGACAATAAGAATAAGACCGAAAGAAAAAGACTGTAAGAACGTAAGAACAAAACCGTAAGAACAAGACAGTAAAAACAAGACCGTAAGAACGTAAGAACGTAAGAACGTACGATCGTATAGATAGGATAGAGTTTGTTTGTTTTATGTATATAGCTAAGGTATCTTTGTTTGCATCAAATAAAGACAAGCATAAAAAAAGATACGATGTCACGTTATTTCGCGTAAAGAAACAGGAACTCAGTGTGTCTGCAGCTCGTTTGCGGCTAAACAAAAAAAAACACGCCCGCCGCTACAATACAATCGATATTATTGAGAGGATAGGATGTTATTGCAGGTCATTTTCATTTAAATCCAGCTCTTATTTTTTTCAGCACCAGCTTTTCAGTAAACCATTTATTTTCCCCATGCTGCCCCATGTAGGTGCCATATATGTCGTGCATGTGTTCATGTGTTAATGTATCAATAACGAATATAATGATGGGCAACAAGAGCATATAAGCCAATTATACATGCTTCAAACACAATTCAACCAGCAAAGATTAACATAACTAGAAGAATGGCTTGTAAATGACTTGGAGACTACTCCAAAGTTCCAATCTTTTTTCAGACAAAGCATCAGCAGAAATTACGATTTTATGTAAAAGGTTGGAATGCAGTCTATTTTTTTATTCCCATTCCCCAATGCACGTATCGCAAAGGAAAATTGGAAAAGGAAACGCACCAAGTATTTTCTCTCCGCTCCCCAGATTCAGCACAAAGAAGAACTATTGGAGAAATGTATGGCAAGCAATTCAGAAGAAGGTGGCATTTGATGTGTTCGGTTTTCCACAGGCAAGTTGGATTACGGTCTCCTTTTTACCAACAACTTCTTCATTTAGTTTTGGCAGGGAAGGAAGTCGGGTCAAGGTGTTCCATTACATGGCAGCAATTTAGAAAAGTGGATTGAGCCTGGCTTTCAGATGGCCCCCCATGGCAGGGACGAGCTACAGGGAAAGTGGTTCAGACTGAGATACTTGCAGGGGTCACCTTCGCCTCTCCAACTGATCGTAAAGGATGAATGCTGCCAGAAAAATAATAATAAAAAAATAAGAGTACTGCAATGTTTGATGCTGGACAATCCAAAAGTCTTTGGTAAATACATCTTTACCAATCTTCTCTTCCAAAGTTTCCTGCGAGCAGTTAGGGATCACAGAGGTCCTACTTTTTATACTAGTATGAACTTGCTAAACCCTTAATATTGTCAATAATATCCTTCTGAATAATTTTAGATTGTGCTGAGAATTCAACTGTGGTCATCTATTTCACCATATCGAGTTTTAGGAACAGACAATGATGCATTAAACTGAGGAGTTTACTTCCAAACCTTTGCTACCCAGATACAAAAATCCACAGTAAATAGGAAGATTATGGGGCGTCAGACTCTGACTTTTATATTTGTTTTGAACTTTTCCTCCTTGGGGTCCTTTTTGAAACATTTTCTATCGATTTAATTCTTTTCCCTGTTGTTGCTTTTTTATTTTTTTATCTATCTTACGCATGATTTAGCTAAAATCAGCCGGAGGCAATAGAAAATGCAGAACATGAAGACGATAAGACATCGAGGATGAAGGACGCCGGGTACTTTTGATATGAAAATATCGTCTTTCCATTTTGTGAGAGCGTACTTATCTAATTCCAAGCATGTAAAACAAATCATTCAAAAAACATAGAGCAATCTGAAACTCTTAAACAGTGCCTTCCATCGGAGGTTCAAAACCCAGAGACGTGTGCAACTGAAGCCATTTCAGATTGAACCCTAAACCTACAGCAGACCAACTCATTGTGCAGCAGCTACAATGTGCTCCCATTTTTTCTCAAGAAAACATGATTAGAGCACTTGTTTTTTTCCAGGCTGACCTTTGAGAGGTTGTGAGGACAGAGCCGGAACAGGTTTTATATAGAACCCTGCACCCGTAGACACACACTTTGAAAGCATCATGACATTTCCAAATGTCTATGGAATTTTCAACCACATTGATTACTGTTGTAATCTTTAAAAAAGGACAGACCTCAGTCATCCATCAGTGTAAAACCCTTGATGTAGAGTGGGCTTTTGAATTCATTTTGTACAGTTACAATCCAGTTCTCCGTGCAATTAATTGAGACCTGTCAATAGAGATTCAATAAATCGGTGCCGTTGTGCAGAATGAGGATAAATCTAATTGTATAAATGGGATTAAAGAAGTCTAGCTAATATTGAAATCAATAAAAAAAGAGGGAAAAACCCCACCAACAAAGCAAAAATAGTTGACAGCCTTGCATTGTTCCTTAGAAAATCCATTTAGGGACCTTGGGACACATAATAATTCCAAACTGGGGGGATTGTTTCCTGCATGCTGTTCTGGCTGAAAGATACAGTCCTGAGGCCAAGCATAGGTCAACATCGTTTTTTTTAAACTACCATCTTGGGAGAGGTCTGAGGCCAGCGCAAAGCTTACAAGGCAGTCATTTTCGCCCCCGCTGAGGAAAGGTTGGGCCCATTTACAGATAGCGGCTCCCGGTTTGAGGATGCAGGGAGGAAAAAATATGCCTGAATACACAGCGGGCGAGATAACGTATCGCATTCAGCGATACTCCTAGCCTCGAGGTAAATGAATTCAGAATAATCACTGATTGGCCGCTTGAGTAATATCGCCATCGCTGAATGGCCAGTGGATGGAGCCGGGCAGTTTACTGCCTGACTTCATATGCTCACTGACGGTTAATCACACCTCCGAATTAATGCGGGGGTAGGGAGGGGGTTTATGATAAATAGGATAACCGTGAGGCCTGCATGTATAAATGCTGTTTAAGTATGTTTAGGGTCTGCGGTAAATTGGGAGAGGCGTTGTGTCATGCAGAGAGGTTGCAGGCTTGGAGCAGCAGTGAATCCTCCTTTGCAGTGGAAACGCACCTGCAATCCATCTGATTTAACGGTGGCTGACAGAGGGAGAGAGAGAGGGAGAGAGAGAGAGAGGAATAAGGGGAGTAGGGACAGAAGAAAAAAAAATAGTGAAGGGTAGGGAGAGGTGGCAGATAGGCAGAGAGATAAAGGCAGATTGAGTGAAAGAGCGAGAGAGAGAGAGAGAGAGAGTCCTCCTGAAAGATGGCCGACAGCTTTCTTGTACAGGAGAGAGGAAGTCACTGGAGCGAAGGAGACACCGTCCCCTTTCCTTGCTCCTCCTGGAGCTGACACCTCTCCTCACATAAAGGTCACCCTTCTCTTTTTCGCCCCCCCCCCTCACTTTCCAAACTAACCGACTGTCGCTCACAAATATCTCCTTTAACACCGCCTGTCTCTGTCGGACTGTATCCATTTCTTACTTTTACAGACATTGACAGTGACAACTCCTCATCCCCCGTAACTTTGACCGGGATGAACCGTATGGCTATATTAGAGTTTAGCAACCTAAACCAGACACAACTTAACGGTCCGTTTTCTGTTGCAGGGAGTAAGCTTGTCTCACTCTTCGATGCAAATAGACACATAATGCCAGCTGGGGGGGCGTGCGGCTGACCAGAAAAAAAAACAACATCTGCAGTGGCTGCAACGCTCGTTCTCTATAAAGTACTAGGCGGTAAGGCAGATCATTTATTACTTTGAGTTGTGTTTCCTGCTGGGAGTTGAGTGCAATGTGTGTATTCCCCGCAAACCCCTATGACTTATTGGCTCGTACACTAGAAGATGTATGTGTTGTGTTTGGCCGCTGTACTTTATTCTGTCTCCATTCTTGGATTGTTTGTTTTGAATGTGTGAGGACAAATTTCTAAAGCTCCTGGGTCCGAAGGTATTGGTTGGGATAGGATCTTCGTTTTGGACCTATATGTAAAACCCGAGGTAATATGGATGTCCACACACCTTTTCTTTTTAGGTCCACTAAGATAAACTTTGACTCTACAGCATAGGTGTCAAACTCAAGGCCTGCGGGCCGGATCTGGTCTACCACGTCATTTAAGGCTCACAAACCAGTTCTCAGTGCGTCATTTTTGGGTCTTTGCTGTGAAGAAAAAAAATCCTGTGCTTTTATTTTGAAAGGATTTTGAAGGGATTTTGTAAGCATTAGAGTGCCTCTATTCACAGGTTCACGCCAAAAGCAAAGTGAATTTTCACCGTGCTTTACATTCCTGCTTCAAAGTGAATTCCTGGGTTAGGGATGCCATATGTGTACAGATGTTGAAGCTCTGAGGCAAAATTTGTAATTTTTGATATTTTGGCTACATAAAATACACTGAATTGACTTGGAAATTAAAGTTATAACCGGCTCTCTGAGGTGCAACGATGATGCTGATGTGGCCCACAGTGAAAATGAGTTTGACACCTGTGCTGTACAGCATACGAGGCAATGTAATGCAGTAAAGTGCTTCCAACTTCCAGTCAAGCCTTTGGGTAGGGCCCTCTCTTCTTTCAGCATCTTTTCAGCCAACTAATGCACACACTGAGATTCATAAAGACGTGGACTTTTACAAGTTTGGTGAGAAAGAACTTGACAGGCTGGCTCAGAGCCCGGACTCCTATCGCATCCAGCACTTTGGGATGAAGTGGAACGCTAACCGTCGCCCCAACTTCAGTGGGGCGAATGCTCTTGTGGCGAAGGAGAATTCACGGCCCAATCATCTCCTGCAACGTTTCACCTTGATTTGTTTGTTGTGGCTTTAATTACTTTCTGACTTGGCTAATTGACCTCACAGCTCTGACAGATATTGGGGGGGGGGGGAAACAAACTCTTTCATTTTCCAATCATTAAAGGTTGCCAGCTAAGAAACACGACTAGCCACTTGTTGATTTTCATCATTACTATCAAAAAGGTACCCTGCCAGAGGACATGTTCTCCCTCACTGCCAGAGATCCGGAGACATTCCCCCTGTCTTTGTTCCAAGATCTCAACTTAGACGCAAAGGTTATTGAACCATTGCAGTTTGAGGTCTTTAACTTTTGAATGACTTGCCTGAGGGGATCAGGGCAGCGTCTTTAATATTTAATAGAGTTGGACTTTTTTTTAAATTAGGTCATATGGGGATTTATGGAAAAGAAAAAAAAAAGGAAAATAATACTTTTATATGCTGTTTAAAAGAAAATCTGTTTATAAGGCATTTTCATAACATGTCAATAAAATAAAAAAATTAAAAATCATTTTTTTATTGATATTGTATCATAGTTGTATGCTGTGATCAGCAGACTTCAGTACACTTCACTCGACTAAGGTTCATATATAATGGGCCATGTGATGGATGCTAAAAGTAGGTAAATTACCAGCCAGTCAGGAGTGAAACGCATGTCTTTTAACGGCAATAAATGCATGTCAAGGAGACCAGAGGTTATAATGTGAGAGCATGTAAACTCCATCAGTCTACGTCCTTTATGACAGATTGTAAATGTGTTCTTTCCTTTGGCTAACTCATCGTGTATATAGGAAGTCATGAGCTTTACATCCCTGGAAGAAGAAGCACGACACAAACAAAGTGCATGTGATAATGCGCCCGGGTTGCACATGAAAAGGCCATGCTGAGTTGTTAGGGTTTCACGAAAGTCTGGACAACATGGAGTACCAATCCATCATGGAGACGTAGAGATGGTAACCAGTGAAGTGATAACTTTCATATACAACTGGCACATGTGAGAAGTTCACTAGAGGTTAAGGAGATCATACACCAATGACAACAAAGAATTGTTTTTTTGTTAAGATGGATTTCTTCATATCCACATAAAGAAGCGTGTCTTCACGGAGCCCACCATATTGCACCGCCATGTTACTACAGCAGCCAGGAATGGACAAACTAAACACAGGGTTTATAGTTTGCGTTTCCACGTGAACCTGAAGGCCGCCGTAGCTCTCTGACACGCAACCTGCTACCTCACCGTGAGATGCCACTGAATCCAATACTTTGAGTCAGAGAGTTCCCAAATGTCTGTCCTGCCTATAGGGTTGGGTACCGAGAACCGGTTCCTGTACAGCCGGTGCCACCCTGACCCCGAAACGTAAAGGACATTTCGGTGCCTGAGCCGATTGAAATTGAAAAAAGAAAAATATTTTGAACTTCTCTGGTGACTCCGCCCTGTCAGCAGGTTACGATAGCCTATCATTTAACTTTGAATGCACCGTGTTTGACCGCGGTCCCCCTGAAAATGTGGAGACTGATGACGACGAGAGCAGCCTGAACCCAGACAGGCCGTAGTACCGTAACGTCGATTTTCAGTCTTGCATTCATAGAAGTAGGCAGACAAATAATAAATTAGCCATTATAACCATTTTCTGCTAGCGCTAGCTACGAGTGTGAGAGTCTGTTAGCAGATGTGTTGGTGTACAGCGGTCCCGGCTGTATATCCGGTGTTACCGGAAATATAATTACGGAGGATTAAAGAACATGGGGCATCACTTTGTTTCAGTGGAACTCTCGCTCTCAGAAGCAAAACTTTATTTGTCACTTTGCCCATCAAAACAGTGACAGGATTAACCCTATAAAGTCTGCACATGACAATACACATATATATATATTTATATATATATATATATATAAAAATCATATAATGGAGAACATATATTGTGTATGTTAACAATCTGATATCCGTTTTTTGTCAGTAAGGCCATGATAACGGCTTCTACAGGGAATATGGCCAAAGAGGCTTTTAATGTCCTCATTGTGCGTTTATTTTAAGTATCGGGTTCAGGCACCGGTATCGTTTTAAAAGTACCGGTTTAGCACCGGTATCGAAAAAGAAAAGAAAAACGATACCCATCCCTAGTCCTCAGCAAGCCGGCTAGTCTTACCAGCTGGAGATTATGGTTTTCATCCCTCTGGACGAAGGACAAACTAACTCCTGAAACACAGTATCGTAAAGTCTATTGACCTCCAGTTTCTGACTGGTTAATGATTCTTTTTTCTTTATTTTAGTTTCCACTTGTTGAGTTGTGCTTTTTTAAGTGACAATCATTATAACTTTGACAGTCAAAGTCTTAAACAAGAAGCTTTTATTGTGAAGCAGCAGTCACAGGAATTGCAGAAAAGTTACTTTTATGTTGTGCTTTTTATTCCACAATCATATATTTATTACAGATTTCTTTCACTCATGAGCCAACTCACCAGATTTCACAAAACAAAACAAAAATGTTCAAAGAAACCAATAATCAATCAAACCCATCTTTTAAACCAAGTATAAAACGCTGTTGACATCTTTTCTACTTTGTTGATCAACTTTTCATGTCCAGTATTACAATGACACAAACTCTATTCTGGAGACACTATAAACATAAAATAATGATGACTCTTTATGGCTGAGCTTTATGACACAATGCAATATTCATCAATATGTTTCTGCAGCTGCCCATCAGATAGAACACATTGTATCTGTGCATTCCTACAGTTAGAAGACAAAGTGTTGAAGATAAGATGTAGACCACACAGAGTTGAGTCTAAATATGTTCCCTTGAAGGACATGTTAGAAGTGATTACTTTACTCCAACAGGAGTGATGATCAGAGGTGCCGAGTTTCTACCATCATGATAATGACCAGGACAGAAGAATGGGAGGAGTTTCTCCTTGAAGGAGCAGCCAGTAAAGGAGTAGATAAGAACTGCAGCTTCCACGTCATAGAAGGAGACCAGACCCTCCTCATAGTCCACAAACACCCCCACCTTCTGAGGCCCAGACTTCAGGGAGAGAAGAACTGAAGGGTCAGCAGCAGCTTTGTACTCATTTCCATTGTTCGAATATAAAGTCCAGTAACCGTTCAGAGGACTCACTGTGATGTTTACCTTCCTGTTGACCGACTCTTTGGCCACTCCTAAAAACCATTGAGACTTTTGTTTAACTTGAACCTCGTAATAAAGTTTTTCTGAAGAGAAACTCTGTGTTCCTAAAACACAAAAACATTGAGAGAACCTCTGTGGATTGTCGGGGAGACCTGGCTGCTGTAACTTAGCACAACGCACTTGTTTCCTGTCATCAGACAGGATGAGGTTACGATGAGCTGTTTCAGGATCAAGAATCACATCCACTGCAAACTTCTGGACCCTCTTCATCTCAACTTCAACCAGCGCCTTGATCTTTTTACCGATAGTCTCCTCCAGCTGATACACAGCTCTCACCACAGTCCCCTCATGTGATGCTGGAGGAACACTGACCTGAGACCAGTCCTTGGTGGGTGGTGGATGGTGGATGTTGAGGGACTGGACACTCTGGAGGAGTTGGAGGTGGTCTTCAGAGAGGGAGAGCTTCTCCACCTCAGTGCTCCTCTTCATCAGATCAGAGATCTCCTGTTCCATCTCTCTGATGGCGTCTTCAGCCTGTTTCTTTGTGGTTCTCTGCTTCTCTTCTATCGTAGTGATGAGCTCCTTCAGTTTTATCTGCACAGACTCCTTCAGATCAGTGAAGACCTGAACACCTTCTGCTTTCTCTCTGTCTGCATCTTCCTCACTGAGTTTCACCTTCTTTTGGACCTCCTGAATCTTCAGTCTTCTCTTCTGGATCATCTCGTGAATTCCAGCCTCCGTATTCTCCAGTTCGACCTTCTTTCCTTCATATTCTTCCTTCAGAGGAACAACATTGTGCATCTTGTGGTCCAACACAGTGCAGAGCATGCAGACACACGTCTGGTCGGTCCTACAGAACAGCTCCAGAGGTTTATCGTGCTTCAGACACATCCTGTCCTCCAGGTTCTCCACAGGGTCCATCAGCTGATGTCTCTTCAGGCCTGACATGGTCAGATGAGGCTCCAGGTGAGTCTCACAGTAGGAGGCCAGACACACCAGGCAGGGCTTCAGGGCCTTCAGTTTGGTTCCAGTGCAGACGTCACAGGGAACTCCTCCTGGTTTGGACTCTTGTTGCTCTGAGCTGCTGCTGCTGGCTTTCTGCTGAGCCGACTGTCTGAACTGAGAAACCATCTCAGACATGAAGGTGTTGACCTTCAGATCTGGTCTGGTGGTGAAAACCTCTTGGCACATGGGGCACTGGCACCTGTCACTCACATCCCAGTGTTCAGTGATGCACCTTTTGCAGAAGTTGTGTCCACATGGTGTTGTGACTGGATCAGTGAACACATCCAGACAGACGGAGCACAGGAACTGATCTTCAGTCAGCAGAAGGGTTGAAGAAGCCATATCTACACACATTGTGGAAGAAAAGAAGAACATTTCACTCAGAAGGAGGCACAGGTTCTGGTCCAGGTTCTGATCATCTCATACCTAGACTACTATCTCCCTCCTGGCAGCTCCACCTGCTAGTGCCAACCAACCTCTGCAGCTCATCCAGAATACAGCAGCTCGACTGGTATTTAACCTAAATTCACCCATACTCTTGGGTTATGCACGTATTGTAAGTCGCTTTGGATGAAAGCGTCTGCTAAATGACATGTGATGTCAAAGTTACCAAAGTCCTCCTGAGACAGTTTAAAGTGAGTTTCTGTGTAGTGGGACTGTGGACAGACAGCCATAGATATATTGTTAATAATTAATCAGGTATGAAGTGATAAGAGAGGAACTTCCTGCCTGAGTAAAGCTGACGTGTTGTGTTAATCCTGGTGATTACAGGTGTAAATATGATCAGATGTACTCACCAGTGTTTGGAAGAGACCCTGTTGAGTTGTTGAGAAAAACCTGATGACGTCACTTTGAATCGTCTCTCAGAGAAAAGCAGAGACTTGTCTCGACTGCAGTGTTTCTGACACTCTGACCAACTTAACTTTCGTTTCCTGAGTGTGACGTGGCAGCTCTTCTCTTCAGTGTGGCTCCGCCTCTTACCTGCAGCTCTGTGGGTGAAAACTTCCCCTTCACCTCCCTGTGACTCAGAGTCGTCTGCCTGTGGCGGCAGGAGGAATTCTTTTGTTTTAGAGTAGGGCCATCCAATTAATTTCTGCAAACATCCCAGTATGATTTAAAACAAGTATCAAACAGGCTTTTCTACTTTGTAGTTGAATATTTAACATTCATTCCAACACTGCTGACATCATAAGGACATCTTATTCAGTCGTATCTGCAGCTCTTATGAAAGACCGGCAGGAGGAATTGCAGAAAGAGCTTTATTGAGAACTTCACACGATACACAAGTTCAAAGTACACCGACATAAAATGTAGTCGTTAATAAATATATGTTGAAATGCCTGTACCTTCAGGTACATGCTTGGCTGTTGCCCTTCAAAACAAAAGCTCAACATTGAGTATAATTTGAGATCGGCTTTTCTGCTGTTGCCCTTCAAAACAAAAGCTTAACTTTGAGCATAAATTGAGATTGGCTTTTCTGCTGTTGCCCTTCAAAACAAAAGCTCAATATTGAGCATGAATTAAGATTGGCTTTTCTTCTGTTGCCCTTCAAAACAAAAGCTCAACGTTGAGTATGAATTGAGATCGGCTTTTCTGCTGTTGCCCTTCAAAACAAAAGCTCAACATTGAGTATCTATCTTGCTTCCCGGTCGCATCACTGCAGCCCACTGCTCCTTAATAACTAAAGTTGGGTTAAAAGCAGAGAACACATTTCATTGCATGTGTACCTTATATAATCCGTCTTATATTTCTTGAGGTGTTTAAGTCTTCAACAAAGTAGTGGACCCTACCCTCACTGCCAACCCTTAACTTAAAGCTGGTCTGTGCTTCATTCTTACACCCCAGCCCGTTCCGCTCGGCTTCTACCAATCGACCTGGGACTCCGTCATTGCGAGCTAATCAAGACTGTTTTCTGTCTTTGCTGTCCCGGCTCCTCAGCGGTGGAACGAGCTCCCCACTGACATCAGGACAGCGGGATGTCTCTACATCTTCCATCGGAAAGTAAAAACACAACTATACCTTGAATAAAAACGGATTAGCGCTTCAGTGGCAATTACTTGTGGCACTTTGTAGTTTGCCTTTCTTGAAGAAATGTTACTTTCTGTATTTCTGGTGTTCTGAGGTTGTACTCAAGGTTGAATGCACTTATTGTAAGTCGCTTTGGATAAAAACGTCAGCTAAATGAAATGTAATGTAATGGAACCTATGTAGAACCAATTGCTCCTTATATTATTTAGGCTTGTTTTGGAGACTGGTTTTCAAGTGTTGTTTGCTTAAAGCGAAGAACATTTCATTAAAACGGTCACGCCATGCTACATTTAAATTGCATTTCGCTTTGGGTTGAAATAGCTATGTTCCTGAGAACGTATATCAGTAAAAATACTAACCAAAGCAAAAGTCATAAGGTTTGCAATTTCTCTCCTCATGCTTTCTACTATAATCACCCGTGCTTGGTTCATAATTCTCATTTTGTGAAGATAGTACAAAATGGACTTTGATGTTACACTGAGTGTGTGGCGGTAGTGGGCTCAAGGTTATTTAATTGCAGCTAATTAAATTTTTTGACTTACAACACAACGTTTGTTGGGACAATTTGTCCTCGTGTTTTCCACGTCGCAGAGCCAGATTCACCCACGAGCTCGGCTGGATCAGGCCTCAGCAGTCTGTTCAGTCTCTGACAGAATGCTCGTCCTTGTATTCAAATTCACCTTTGAATCTGACAATGACTGTAAAATCTGGCACTTTGTTTGCAGCTATGCACGGGTCTACAGGGCATCGGTAATGACAGCCCAGTTGGTCCAAATTAACTGGCAAAATTGAAATTATTTCGGGTTTCATTATCAAATTTCACAATGTTAATTTGTGTCTTTCATTCAGATAGCTGAGCCAACCTGAGAGCAAATCAAGTGCTCGCAAATCCTCACAACCAGAAGATGTATTAGTTCAACATGAAGTCCTTTTAAATTAAGTTTAAGATTATCACCCATGATAAAAAATGAGTGTGATTGGAACAAACCATGCAGACTGAAGAGTTTACATCAAAGTGAGTCAAGGGGCAACCCACACAGTGAATAGAAACACACTCAATAGACACCGGGTATTAAAAAAAAGTATTTATGTGCATCATAGAGGTGAAATTGTTCACTGGTGTTTTGGCCAATCAAGGTCATTACATTCTGTACATCTTATACAAGTATTTATACGCTTCCGTCCTTTACTCCAGATGGCATTCAGTGACTATTCATTCTAATATATAGAAGTATTTTTCGCACAGCCTTGAAAACTTTTTCAAGATGAGAATTAAAAAACATTGGACACTTGGCTCACCTTTCAATTCCTTTTGTGGTCAAACTGACATGAAGCGTGGTTGGTAGCACCGTCACAGACTTGCAGTGCATTCCAGTCCAGAGATTCTTTCTTCTTATTTTGAATTAAATTTAATTAAATGCTCGGATAAAAAATCAAAACAATGTCCAGTATCTTCAGATACTTTTTCATCAATATTTGTAGTAATGCCTGTGATTAAAAAATATAAATTCCCAGTGCACCGTTATTTGTAAATTCTCCAAAAGAAACAACAACAACAACCTCGGGTGACGCCTGGAACTAACTTGATGGCCTACTGGCCAAAATTGAATAATTTAAAAAAACTAAGAACACATCCATCTAAATTACAAAATAATTTAGAAATAAGAAAAGGTACCTAGAACCATATTGAGTTCTTCAGTGTGTCCTTAAATGACAAAAACATTGTGGTTACACAAAACCACCTTCATCCAAGAACCCCAATGAGAGGTTCTACGCAGAACCTTTTAATGGACAAGGGGTGCTATCACAAACCCACCCTATAAACCCGAGATAATCCTTCATGGTTTTCGGTGAACACATTAGCCTGGGGCAATGGTAAGCACGTCCAGTAGCTGTGGGCCCAGTTACACTCCTGAACTCACAACGATAATGGTTCTCGACCCCATGTTGGGGAGTTGTGGGCTGGTATTTTAACATCAGTGCTTTTAAAACAGTCTCTCTTCCAAAAAAAAGGGTTGATTGCATGAAAGGGGCCTTGAAAAGCATTTAGTTCTGAGTAGAATCTCAGCCCCTGAGGAAGAAACCTTTTGGAACCCTTAATTCTCAGAGTTTATTTATCCATTAAGCACTTACAGTTGTATCGTTCAAAGAAGACGAGCACAAAAAAAAGAATGTTTATAACTCTTCCTCTTTGTAAACTATGTGCAAGAACACCACTTTCATAGAGAGCAGACAAAAACACACGGGTCAGGTTAAAATATTTATAATTCTTATAAATAAAAGACAATGGTACGTTAGCTGGGATTTACTGTATAGGCCTATGAACCTTTATGAATGTCTTCTTGTTTGGTTAGTGTCTTTTAAAGCAACAGTGTTATGTTTAATTATACAGTTGGTGTACAAATAACGCACCTTTATTGTGCCATTAACTTTTATTGAGGTTATTATTTAACTCAATGGGAGTCAGAGGATTAGTATGGAGACGGCTGGATATTGTTCTTGAGTTTCCTCCATAATGTTGTTCTAATTTTAGAGACTTTTTCCTGATCCGATGTGAGGTTCCAATTATGGAACAACGTTAAAATGGATATAAGAATGGTCAACTAATTTTTGGTTTTGAAAAGGATTATTTATAGAAATTTCTTTGAGGGTTATAGATGTAATTGAAACTGTATATGGAAGATGTATGTGGATATATACGTATATATATATATATATATATATATATATATATATATATATATATATATATATATATACGGATATATATTTTTTATTTTATATTTTTCTTTATTTTATATGAATTTTCTGATTTATTTGATTATATTAATTTAGGATGGGAATATATAAGCATTTTTTGCTTCTACCTACAACTTTTCAGTCTTTCTGTTTTCTATATTATATAAAATAATATTGTATTGTATTGCAATGATTGACTGAATAAAATGCACAACTACACATGAATACACAACTACAACTAGGTCCTGGCACAGGGATGTCTATGTGTACAGATTGTAAAGCCCACTGAGGCACATTTGTCATTTTTGATATTGGGCTACACAAAATGAACTGAATTGAATTGAACCGTGTCCTGCTACTGGTTGTGCGCCCAAATGCTCAGCGTGCACATGTATTTGTGATATTGTGCCCGTTGGTTTTGAGCTGTTTTGGACCCGTCAACCGACACCTTCCCCTCTCAGCAGGTCGCCGAAGCGTGAAGGCGAGCACCGCTTTCCACTCTTCCTCATTGAGGATGCCAGTCGTCTCCTCCGGTTTCCTGCAGGCACAGCGGCAGCCGACAGATGCCAAGGAGAGTGGAAGACATCGAACTTATAACAACAACAACAACAACAACAACAACAACAACAACAACAGCGGCGGCAACAAATTCGAGAGGCGGGAGAACGAGTCGGCCCATCGGAATCACTCCATCACCTCCTTTAACAATGTTAAGGAGGGAGCTGTGCGCTTCTATCTACATCAGAGGGAAAGATGGAGACGGGAAAAACACATCCGAGACAAAAGAGACAAAAGAGACAAAAGGAAGTTAGTGGCAGTGCCCACAGAGGGAAGAGGAATCCAGTGTTTCTCCACTCTTAATCATACAACCCCCCCCACACACACACACACACACACACACACACACACACACACACTCCCTCCCCTTCGAGAGCCGGAATGACAAAGAGAATTAGGCATGAATCTCAGGCTGATCAAACAGAAGAAAAATAAATCAGAGTCACAGTATGCACTTAGATAGCAGCTGCACAAAAAGGAAATAATGAAGTTTAAAAAAAACACAATAATCAGCCCGCTGCATAGAGGATACTAATGGCATGTGCAGGAAACAGGGCTGGCTCCGTTTGTCATGACTATACAAGCTTTTAACACACAGTAAAAAAAAAAGAAAAGAACATGCATCATTTCTTTTTCATGAGCCTGTAATTCGTAGTTATTTCTATGAAAAATACATCAAAGCGGGCGACGTGTGTTTGGCTGCCAGCGAGGAGGAACGATTCCAAATTACCAGGCAATTTATTTCCATGTTCCTGCAGGATGCACATTAGGATGGAGAGACCCTGTTCTCTAAACTGAGTCAGAATGTGGGGGCATGACCCTGTCTGCACATCAAAAGCCCCTGTGGTTGTCAGCTGAACGGATGGATTTGGACCGCAACATTCTGCACAGGCAAGTAAATGGATTTTAGCTTATGGAAGGCACACATCAGAGTCTTTTTTCCTTTTTTTTTAAAAACGACATGAAGAAGATGAGTATCAAACATGATTATGCATCCGTCTCTTCCACTTCCACAATCATGTCATCTTATTCAATTCCCCTTCATTGTGTATACGTAGCATCCACCAGAGGAATTAGAGATAATGCCACTTCTCTGTCCACCAACAACAGCCAAAGGCTAATCAGATGCATGCATTATTTGGAGAGAGCATGCTTTTACTCTACTCCTCCAAGCCGACATTATCTCAAGTATGCACAAGCCCACATAAAGATAATAGGAGGACGGGATTACATTTATTTCCCTGATGCCAGACATCGAAGAGATATGTCCCAGTAGTTCTACTCCGCGTCCTTCTTCTCCTCTCTCGGCTCTTGAAGGGATCAGCGTAACGTGCCAAAAATATGTTTCTGCAGCATCTTTGTTTTCCCCCTTGATGTTCTCGAGTCTCGTTCCAATATGTGAACGCTTAGCAGGGAGCCGGAGCTGGGGAGTGTACCTGGCGAAGGACTTTAAACGCTACAAAACAGATTCAGCTCCGTCCATTTGTTGGAATTTGACTCAATCGGATCAACAAAGACACACCTGCCATCCCTCCATGATTTTGGCACTCAGAAATGAAAGCTAATGGCTTGGCTGCTTGAAAGAGGATCATAATAAGGTTGTTTTTTTCTGTGAAAAACTGTTGCGCAATTAAATAGTACATCTGGTCCCGCCTTCAATAATAAAAATAAAAGTAATGATAATAACTAGAGTTCAAATAATGAATCCAACACATTGGTGAATAATCTTACATTGTCATTGGTAAAACTCAGATGTACTGTATATATATGTATATATATATAGCATTTAACCCTTTAAAATGTTCACTCTTCGTTTCATTGCAGCCGTTTGCTAAAATCAAAAAAGGACATTTTATTTCTCATTAATGTTCACTCAGCACTCCATCTTGACAGAAAAAAACAGAAATGTAGAATTTTTTGCATATTTATTAAAAAAGAAAAACTGAAATATCACACGGTCAGAAGTATTCAGACCCGTTGCTCAGTATTGAGTAGAAGCCCGTTGAGCTCCTACAGCCAGGAGGCTTTTTGGGAATGATGCAACACGCTTTTCACACCTGGATTTGGGGATTCTTTGCCATTCTTCCCTGCAGATGCTCTCCCGTTCCGTCAGGTTGGATGGTGAACGTTGATGGACAGACATGTTCAGGTCTGAATATGTTCTCACTGTTGTGGTGGCAAACCCACTGCACAGTATAATGGAAATAAAACGTGTAACTCCATCCTGTTTGTACTCCACCAATCACATGCTCTGCTACATGTGGCGTAACTAAACCAGGAATGTCTGAAAATGATTATTTGAGTTTGAGTTTTTCTAATCGTCTTGTGGTATTCTAAATAATGTGACCCTCACATAAGTGTGTATATTATGTTGCTCTGTGACTGATATCATCTCTTCTCTTCTGTTATTTAGATGTTTGCAGTATGTACAGCTCAGAATGTGATTAATCTTTTATATATATATATATATATATATATATATATATATATGAAGGTTATTATGACTGTATTTAATATCTGATCACTAGCTAATCTATTTCATGAAGTACTGCACACTAGCTAAATTAAAAGAAGCAGTTAGTCATTAATACTGGGGATATTTGTTTGTGAATTAAAGAACATGTTCTGAATCATTACATAAACATGCACAGATAATAAATATTAGCTATTACATAATGCCTCTACCTCCTTATGAAGGTGCTTTTTATTTAAGACTGAAAGCTTAAAAAAAATAAGGCCCTTGTTTGGAGTGATTATACTTTTGTGTAAAAAAACAGTATTGTGTTATTAGAGTCTTAGGAGTCATTTTTATGTATTTAGTTTGTTCAATAATCATAGCTATATCTCCGCATGTGTGACCCTTTGTCTGTTTGCCTTTCTATGTTTTGATTTTCTTGTCATTGTTTTACTCGCAGCATCGCTCCCGGGTGAATTAATATTAATATTGACATTATTTGATAAAAATAAGTCATTTCCATCTGCCCTTCAGCAGACGAGAGAGCGAGAGAGGCGAGAGAGCGAGCAACCAACGCGCTAATCCCCCCCCCAATCCCTCTGCTCAGTCCTGCTTGTTCAGGTGATGGCATTATTTAGGCCAGCTGACATGGCTTAAACAGTCTGCTTCCAAATGGTACACAACGATAAACCGGGGTCATTCCAAGGTGAGCAGGGGTCCGCTCCGGGGTGGCGCCGGACGGCTCTGACCCGGGCCTGTAAAGTCACAAGTGTTATTCAGTCCGCGGCTATCGCTCAGTTCAGCTGGTTAAAGTTTGAGATCTCCACCTCGATGGAGTTTAAGTGGGTCATGCATAAGTGTCTCAGTCTACTACTGCCAGCTATCAGCTGACCTGGGGGGGTAGGGGGGGGGGGGGCGTCCACTTAGATGCAGCCAATTAGATGAGCCACGATGTCTCTGAGCCAATCAGATTGTTGCTGTCAAACTTTAAAGGAGTTCTCTCTACTTTGCTGTCAGTTGTGGTTTCAGCTCGAACCTGAAGGCGACCCTCCTCCTCCTCCTCCTCCTCCTCCTCCTCCTCCTACACCCCGTCACCTCCAGGCAAGGGGGGGGGGGGCATCTGTCACATCAGAACTCAGCTCTCCGCCCCTTGTTTGTCCTGGTTCAGGATGGAGTCCGATCACTAAAGACTATATGCACGATTCTGTTTATGTTATAACGATGTAATAAAGATTGTTGTTGAATTCGGAATTAGTCTCTCCTGATTGATCTAACCTGAGCTCCTCCTTCCAGAGACTCCCGCATACTTTAGAACAAATCGTGAGTCGATTAGTTTCACGATGCAGTTTCATTGTATGGGGAAAACAATTGAGAATATTTAGCTAAATATTCCTTCTGCAATTAGCTTTGGTCTTCGCCAACATCTCTTCATCTTCAGCTGATTTTAAAAGAGTGCAGTGAGATCGTCGGACCGGAATTCCTTCAAAAATGTGTGCTGGAGTACACGATTCACGATTAGCCGAGAGTCAATCGGCCGTACGATACACCCGGGGAAGAGTATATCAGCAGTAATGAAAGCCACGCTCGTAGTGATGTGTGCCGTGGAGGCGTCGGAGGTAAACCAACAACAACAACAAATACGGGGTGGAAGTCGCATATCAAATTAAACATTGACAAAAACGTTAACTTAAAAGCCCAAGATGCTCCACAGATCTTTATGTGGTCACTGTATTGAGCCGACTGTGTAACTCTGTCCATCAACTTTGACTGAGCTTGAACACAATGATCCCCCCCCACACACACACACACACACACGCACACGCACACACACTCTTGTTAAACGATCAAGTGGAATACCTCGGCCATATTATCTGCCAAGAGAATGTTGTGTTGCTGCTGCAAGTAATAAAAGAAATATGAAGAAAAAACCTGCACAACACGAATGTACTAATATTACGACAGTTAAAAATGATCTTTGAATCTGTGTACATATGCACAAGCAAACATTCTCTCGCGGATACGTGTCCAGATGGAGTGAACATGTGTCTGTTTACAGCATATTGTACACCTCTCTGTACACTTGTGGTCTAATTACAAAAAAAAAGCTCACAGAGACTTCAAGTAGCTTATAACGACGTAATTACAATGTTACAGAAGATGCCGAGATGGAGGAGTGCCACGGAAATGTTTGCGGCTGCAGGAGTTGATACTTTCCGAGAAATCGCATGTCTGAGTTCATCAACCAGATTAATGACTCTGAAAATGAAATAATATTTTGCATCAAACATATAAAGTCTAGTTCTACGCGCTGCCAGTCCCAGCTGCGGAGACATAGCTGCAGCTGTTTATTCATAAGGCATTCGTAGGTCTATGTATTTTACTTGTGATTTTGTACGTATTTTATGCTATTTAATGTGTTGCACCATCTGGATCTTTGAATCTGAAATAAAAGCTTGATGGATTGACTGTATGGTGTCTAATACGCCACCTGTTCCACTCCTCATTCACTATTTATCGCGGCGCGTTGGCGTCCGTCTCCATCGCGCTGCCGCTCCGTGTTACTGTTGCAGGCGATTCGGCTTTTCACACGTGTCGTCAGATCAGATGACGAGCCGTCGGCTCACCTGGCACTGCCCCCCCCCCCCACACACACCTCTCCATCCCCCCTGCGGCTGAAGGCCGAACACGAGCGCCCCCCCCCCCGCCTGTGTTTCACTTTTCCTTTTCCCCCCCGCCGGTGTGCGCCTCACAGACGAGTGTTTGTGTTGTGTCCAGCTTTGTTGTCCTCGTTGTCGGAGCTGTATAGTTTTTCGACGCGAGGAGCAAAAAATAAAACACACAGTCAGACACCCTGGCATGTGTACTCCAGCGAAGCGGATGTGGATTCTGGATCTAATTCAGAGCGTGAAAGTGATTGAAGCAACTTTAAGGTTCAGTGCTTTATTTTGTTGGCTTTGGGGTGTGTGGAGTGTGTGTGTGTGTGTGTGTGTGTGGGGGGGGGTCCTTTAAGCCATGTCAGTGGAAACGTCCAACAGTTTGGTCTAGACAGAGACAAACATGGGATCTATCTCATCATGAATTCAACAAACTGGCACAATTTCATTTTTTTTTTTTTGTAAGCAAACACAATTTGGAATAATTTCTGTGCAATAAACACATTTTTTTTTAAACAACAACAAAAAAACACTAGAATTCCCAGCCAAAACTGCACCAGCACCCACTGCCCGGTACACACATTTGCATTGGAGTAGCATCTGACAACCCCCCCCCCCCCCCCCCCCCCGCCAGATGTGTGCCTTTCAATGGGTTCCAAACAGCAGTTTTATTTTTTTCTCTCGCTTTTTTTCTCTCCCCCAATTCTCCCCTCACTCTAATGAGTATATGTATTCATGGAGGTGGAGTTATTTATTAAAAGATTTTTTTTTCCCGGTTAATCCCAGTCCTCTCCCCTATTTATTCTCTCCCTGAGCGTTTCCTTGTGGTCGTGTGGGCGGCGGGGCTTTTTCGATGTGCTCCGCCGGCTGCTCCGATTATTGCCATCCATCATTTGTTTATATTCCCATTTGGAGAAAAAGGAGGGCGCTTCCGTTATTGCATTATAATTTCCTGCAGAGGTTACAGAAGGCCGGAACCAACTTTAGTTTTGCCTCCCCACCACTCACTAAGAACTCCTAATTCATAGCGTCATGCTCACGGCTAAACGTCCTCCACGCGGCGTGACGCTCCTGTTCAAAGCTCTCTCATGTCAATCTGTCCCGAAGAGGAACTGACACTGGGCACTTTATTTCTCCAGTACAGAGTATTAGTCCCAAAATCAGCCAATCACGTACTTCTCAAAGGTTAGTCCATCCTCTAACACCTTTCGGTTGGTTTGAAGTCCCGCTATCAAAATGGAGAGGTCGAATGCCATGATCCACGGGCCAAAGCGTCACTATACGCTATAAGTATTTTCACAATAAAAGTCCTGTCTGTTATTGTCCGCATTAAAGTCACTTGGGCTTCAACAATCTGAAATACTAACTAACGTTCACTCTCATGAGACATACATTAATTCTTGCCATTTACAATTGCATAGAGTACACAGTACCCCTAGGCTTCATAACAGAGTAATAACAATATCAATATTCTCCTTAATATTTCCTATTACAATATCTTTCTATCTGTATAAATTTAAAGCATAAGACTTCCGCTGCACATGTGCAATATCAAAATAAACCATTACAACCTAACACGCCCAAAGCCCAAATGCCACTTTTTTAAAATGTTTATAAATTAAAGTTGTCTAAATGTTCTCCATTGTTGTTGGTAACTGTTTCCACTGTAATACATTATAACTGTATCACTTGTTTTACTAGTATTACTCACTTTATGTCAGACAAGAGACAAACACACTTTCGATCTTCTGTATGTTGAACGAATGTAAAATGGACATTAAGATGACTCTGGCTTTGATGGAGGCCGATGCTTCGCACTCGCTGACCACAGTTACGGATGTTTTCACACGTTGCTTCAAGAAGCTTCGAGTTTCTCTGAACACAAACTGTCGTGAGTCTTGGCTCCGGTGGAGCTCAAAGAATAGAGCACTCAGAGAACACTAGTAGAAAGTATCCTTGTATTTTTCTCGGTCTGTCTGGCTTAAAGGACGTGATGTTTTTCTTGAGTTTTGAAAAAAATGTAATGTGCACTTAGAGGCTGTTATGACAACTTCACTAAGAAATGGCAACCTTTCATTTCACATTTAAAAAATCTGTCAGTGTATGTATCTGGTTCTTTCTCCTCTTATCTGTCTTACTACTAAACCCAATTACTTAACTTTAGTTTTACAATATTGTACAACACAAACTATGTGAAAGAATGTGAAGGCCATGGGTGGGATGGGTGTTTAATGAATCATTATTATTATAATGATTTTTAATTTTATTTTGCCATTGTTATTATATTTCTTTCTATCTTTTATTTCTTTCTTTACTTTTGTTTTTACATTTTTAATTTAATTAAATTTAATATTGCAAACTGACTAACACATATACAAAACAAATAAAATACTTGTTATGTCATTTTGTGCCTTATCATCAATAAAATATATTTAAAAATAAAATAAATAAATGTATATTTAAACCAATACATTCCAGGTGGTTTTCACGCTACCTTCAGGTTTTTTAAAGCTCTCCTCGATGTGCCAGCCCACAGGTTCTAGTTTGAATCCTTCATGACATCAGTAAATTCTCTTCTTTTTTTAACGTGGAGCAGCTGTATGATAAAAAAAAATAAAAATCGAGGTTAAATGCCACACACGCACCTGGCAGTGAACTAACTCCTGAGTCGCTCCCGGCCTTTCAGGAAGGAGGAGTATTTCTCCAACCTGGCACCCTGAAGGATGCGGTTGCAGAATGATGATGCTCCGCGCAGCCACGCTATACTGAGCAATAACATCACACACCTGTCACTGTTATATTCCAGAGGTGGCTATGTGTCTCTTTGTGTTAACAACACAATAAATGGGATGCTAAGAGAGCGGTGCGGGGGCGGGGGAGGTTGTTCGCTCAAGATGAGCTCTGTATCCTCGGGAACTGGAGTCGTCTCGCGTTAAAGTCAGCCTATAACCGCGTCCGCGGGGCTATATCGGCTCGGATAAACGGCGTCGCCCGGCCGGCCCGGGAGGCAGAGCGGTGTCGTGACATTGTCTAGAGAGCCCCCCCCACTCCGCTCGGCCATCGTCAACACATTCACTGCAGGCGTTGTTTTCAGCCCCTCCTCCTCCTCCCCCGTTCTCTAGCCACACGCTTCTAGGCAGCTCTTCTCTGGCCCGCCATGTATTGTTGATCCTCTAGGCCACAGGTGTCAAACACAAGGCCCACGTGCCAAATCCGGCCCGCCGCATCATTTTATGTGGCCCCTGACGGCTTGAAAGACATGTGATCACCTTTTCTTAAAGAAATTGAAGAAACATTTCCCGTGCTTTTATTTTGAAGGTTTCACATTAAATGGATTTATGTTGTAATATAAGATACATTTTCTGATGAGCAATATTTCTACACTCAAATAAACAATAATCAAATGCAAAGAGAGTTATTTAATAATATGTTCGAGGAGATTATAAAGTGTTTCCGGCCCTTTAAGAGGGTGGCTATGATGCTGATGTTTGACACCCCTGCTCTAGGCTTTCAGCCAAACCCGGGGAGAACTTGCTATACTCGGAAAGATCGTCATAAGCAGATCTTTCAAAACATTATCAAGGCGGCAATGAAAAATAAGGCCGGGCTAAGATTCTGGGGGCTATTCAAGTTTAGCGGAGTGGTTAGCATCTGCTGTCTGAGGGCGATATCATATCAGAATAATGAGGATAAATATACTCCAGCTTGGGAGACTTGTGCAAAGCAATCTCCGTCCACATTTAACATGTAATTCATTCAGCGGCTAGTTGGGGACAATTCTATATCTCCATATCATAGGATGTCAGAGGGGAATTACTTATGTACAGTGAGCATACAAGAGACTGTTATATAATGACAAACTGCTTGGAGTAAAGTCTTATAATCGGGTGAAACAAAAGTTTTTTTTACGAATTAAGTTTCCAATCTTGGCATTTGGTAAAAAGTGACAGCTACAATTATAGAGAGAGGACTGAAACATCATTTTAAAAGAAAAAAAGCTCAAACAACTCCAGAAATGTGCAGGAATTAAAGAATAAAATGCTGAATAATCGTCTCCAGTTTAATCAAAGGCAAAGCGTTATATCTTTTTGTGAAATAACTTTTTGTGGTTGTTAAAAAGAAAGAAAAAGCCATGAATCAGAAATGTAGAAATGGACAGCACTTTTGAAGAGAATTATCTTTTTGAGGCATGAAACAAGTGACTAGCAGAAATGTGCTGAGCCGAAAAAAGGAATGCAGATAAGGATTTTTTTTTAAAATACATCATCTCAAAGAAGAGCTGCCAAAAAGACCGAATAGACTTTAGAGTAACCATTAAATAATAACATAACCTGGAAAATGATGAGTTTCATTAGGAGTCTGATGGAGCCCGGTGTTTGAGGAAGAAGTTTCGAAGCCAGGGGTGCATTTTAAGAGTATTTATTTTAGCAAAACAATCATACTATCCTGGTTTTCTTCAAGGACCAAGATTATTCCGACGTCTCTTTGCATCATAAACCCATAAGTCCGCCTAAAGACAGTTTCTGTCGATCCCTGATCTTCAGAGGACCGATCTAACGTCTCACAAACAGTGTTAACCCTCACATCCGCCATTCGTCGAGTTTAAAGCTCCCAGATTAGTCTTGTGTTGTCATGCGCCGCCCCACTGGCACGCTCTCCTCTCGCTCCCAGCAATTCACAGAGGCCTCCAGCGAGACCGGCTGATTACCAATTCCTATCTGCGGGGTTCGACTTCCGGTTTTAGACTCTTCAGAATAAGAGCTTTAACAGGAAACAGCCACGATCCCCCAAGAGAAACAAACTTCATAATACATTCTTCCGAATATTCCTCATAATATTCCCTATGTAAATTATCTTTATAAATGCATTATTTAAGAAGTAAGACTTCCTTATTTACATGTGCAAGTGTACATAAAATCCACTACAACCTAACGAAAACCGATAATCATTTTTTTTTAAATTCTAGGATCATGAGAATGTGTCATGCAGTTTATTTTATATGTACATGGTAGCTGTGAAATGGTAGTAACAAAAACTGAGTTTTCAGAAATCTACACTTTGGCCGGAGCTTTTAGAAATGATCGTTTTCCGTGATAAAACCTCTGTTTTTGTGTAAATGAAAGGCCAAAACGCATGAAAATATCATTCATACATTTTCACATTGTGTAAACGGGGTCTTAGTCTTGTCTGAGGTTGTCACAGTTTTTTGCACAATAAATGTGAGGGTACCTCTAATTGGCAAAACTGTTTTGGAATGTATTTACATGAGCAGGTAGAAATAAAACCACCTTTCCAATCACCCATTGAAAGGATTGACAATAGCACACAGAGAAAGGCGCGGTAGATCAGCGCGGCTGCTCCGGCGCTGGGCTTTCACGCCCAATGCACAATCCCAGCATTGTGTTTTTTGGTAGAGGGCCATTGTTTTCGAAGGGAGATCGGGGGTGCACCCTCATAAATTGTTAAACAATTCAGAGCTGTGATTATCCACAACGTTTTATTTTACGGTTCACGGTAACAAAAGAAGAGAAAAGATACAATAAATGTTTTTTTCAACGCGTTCAGACGTCAATTGTTCCCGTTGTTCTAAACTGGCAGTGAAATCATTTTCTGATGGGTTTCCAACAGGAAAGGATGAAGAACCACATCCGTAGACCTCATTCTGTGCAACTACCCGTGGCCCGGTGCTGAGTGGTCTGAGCCAGGAGAGCTTCTTTAGAAGTTAAAATATGTATGTGCAAAAAATTCCACCTATGTTTTTCCGTACCTCTGTATCTGCATAGCAAAAAAAAAAATCATGGCATATAAAAAATATGAAATATACCTGCAACTTTGTCAATGTGCTGAAGCCTCAAACCAATTTAAACATTTTAGAGAGTACTTTTGCATTAAAAGAGGTTGATTGGTTTTGAAGGGAGACCGGGGGTGCACCCTCCTAAAATGTTAACAATTCAAAGCTGTGATTATCCACAGTGTTTTTTTACAGTTCACAGTAACAAAAGAAAAGATATAAGGAATGTTTTTTCAGCGTGTTCAGACATCATAGGTCACTGCAATTGTTCCCGTTGTTCTAAACTGACAGCGAAATCCTTTTCTGATGGGTTTCCAACAGGAAAGGATGAAGAACCACATCCTTAGACCTCATTCTGTGCAACTACCCGTGGCCCGGTGCTGAGCGGTCTGAGCCAGGGGAGATTCTTTAGTACATATAATATTTGTCTGCAAAAAAACTCCCTACTCCCTCCCTCGGCATCTGCTCAGCAAATAAAAAGCAGGGCATCTGAAAATATGACTGCAACTTTGTTAGTGTGCTGAATAATCACAAAAACAGAACGATTTTAGAGGGTACTTTTGCATTAAAAAAGTTTGATTGTTGTCTCATGTCCCTCTATAACGAATATTAACTACGTGACACGTTCAATCCCTTTTGTAGCAATCTGATATTTCTTTGTATTAATTACTGATACAATACTGCACAATATACATCCTAGTCCTTGACTGCACTTCATTTATTTTTTCTTATTGTCTTTGTACTATTTTATAAACTGTTTGTTTTACGTCATACTTTGCATGTTTATATATATCCAGTTAATATACTAAAGTAAACTATGGCAAGCAAATACTAATTCAGAAAAATATTCTTCATAATGCATGTGATAAAACTCCCAAGTACCCGATTTAGTTGGAAAACTTTCCATAAACCTACCTTTTTTTTAACAGAACTGTAATTTCACGAACACGAAAACAGGATTTTAAAGATTTTAGCCTATTTTAAGCTAACGGAATTAGTAACTCACTTGAAATTAATAACTTTAAAGTTCCATTCCGCTTCATTAGGAGCTAGATGTCAACAGATGGAAAAAACAGGTAGGTACCACGACAGAGGGACCCCTTTAATATTTATTTTAGGCAAAGCCCATGCATCTGCACCACCAGAGCTGCTCAATGTGGAACACTGCGTATCGGTGCAGGGCAGCTCCAATGTGTGTGTGTATCTGTATTAATGTTAACCAAAGGCATTGTTGTAAGCAAACCTGCATGCTCAGCAAACACTCCCTGAATAAATAAAGCTTAAAATAGAGAGCGAGAGACATATGATGAAGGTCATGAGACAGATTCCATGATCTTGCAAGTTCACATTATGCACCTATACGCCTGCCGAGACACCGAGCCAGCCCATTAGATAGAATTTAATATAAAGAAAGGAACGCTATTTTCAGGGGCATAAGCCAAGGCTTTTGGCAGGAAGGCGCCGCATTTCACAGAGTGCTGTGCAACTTTGTCAGGTAAACGTGACTGTTAGGGACAAGCGAAGATTGATGGAATCTTTTTTTCTTTTTTCCTTGCCTCAGCAGTCTTTGATTTCCACAGCGCAAGGGAGGAGGAGGAGGAAGGGGAGAGGGAAAGGAAGAGGAGATAGGAATTCATATCATTTATATCTCTATAGGTCACTCTATGCCACCACTGACTGAAAAAGAAAGAGATGGCGAAACACGGGTAGTCTCGAAATACAGAAAACATCTGTGTTCATAGAGATCTACGCCGTCTCACTTAGCATCGAGGCTTATTTGTGTGATTGGGTGGTAAAAATAACAGGAAAGGGAAGAAAAAACACACTGTCTCCCAGTCCTTGAAGCATAACCGTGTAGTGCTTTTCAATTTCCAGCTTTAGCTGCCTTGCCAGAGCCACCTAACATTTACTGGGGAGGCAATGCATGAGGATGATTGGGGGTTTACAGCAGAAGTGCTTCTCCTTATAATTGCCTCTGCACAGACATTGATTGATAAAAGCCTCCAGGGGCTGCAGGGCCAGAGTGAATGACAGGCTTTACAAAAAGCAGGGACATGGTGGCCATCGAAACACGTCAGTGCTTATTATATTACACTTTATTTTTTATTTTTTTTGGCTTCCACGATGAGACGTTTAGTGGCGGTGCGCTCCTCTTGGCTGGCCTTTCGTGGACCGCGTGCAGCATTAGCATAACTAACGATCCGATGAATTAAGAGCTTTTACAGCCGCGCGTTGTGCTCGTTGTGGGGTCGTGACCTCCCGCTTGGTTCAACTCTGTCCTTTGTCACAAAATCACACAGCCTGCCGTTATGTAGCATGAAAAGCGTTGCTCAGACATCGATAAAAGATACGTTTTTTTAATCTTGTATAATTCCAGCAAGCATGTCATCTATTTGTACATACATTTTTATTCTACCAGGATGACGTTCAAATAAAGATTCAGGTTAAACGTTATTGTCATTGCACAGAGTAAAGGCACAGGGGCAACGAAATGTAGTTTTACATCTGACCAGAGGGTGCAAAGAAGCAATACACCATAAATCAAAAATCAAAGATGCATTGCAGATATGGTCAACAGTGGAGATATACAAATATATATATATATATATATATATATATATATATATATATATATATATATATATATATATATATATATATATATAAACGGCATGTTTGAAAAACAACAGTGGTGTATAAAGTACCCAAAAGTCATACTTGAGTAAAAGTAAAGATACTTGAATGGAAAATTACTCAAGTAAAAGTAAAAGTCACCTATGACAATACTACTTGAGTAAAAGTATTAAAGTATCTGATATTTTTGTTTTGTTTTTTGTGCACCCCTGTTTATACATTTAGTTTCATGCACGGTCCGTGCAGCCATAATAGATTTGTGAATATGCACTTGTTGTATCTCTATAGTTAAACACAACAACAGTCCCAAATCAATATCGTTGGCATTACTGGACCACTCTTATAATATTAATACAAATAATAATAATAATGCTGTAATGATTAGCATTATATTATATCTTAGACGACTCAAATCAACAAATTCTCACAACTGTCAACACTTCTTCAGCTCATTAACTCGCTAGCGATCCGTCTGCTGCACTAACGATAATTGTCTCGTTTAATTTACGATAGCTAGCGAACGTTAGCCTAACGTACAACATGCGGAGGAACAGACACCTGTCTCCCCCCCTCACCTGCCAAAGATATATCTTACTCCAATCCTTGGGCACTACTGCTAAATATCTTAACAGATTTATGATAATTATCAAAACTAAACATTAATGTTGCGGCTCATGGGATTAATCTTAATTTACCTCACTGTGTTTCCTGAGGTTGGATGGTGAGTTTTTGAAGGCTATAGGCTATAGGCTGTCAACGTGGTGCAGAGTTGAGGCTGTTGACCGCTGAGGGGGACGTTATATGTAATTACGGTTATTTACAGGGTCTTCAAACTGTAAAAAGCAAATCAGATTGTTTAGAAGCTGTGTACATAAAATGTGTGCAGACATCATTAAAATGATGAAAGATCCAAGATGGGGGAGCCTTTCAACGGCTCTCACTTTTTATGTTGACACTAGGCTGTGTTACTTCCTTCTGTATTCCACATCATTCCTTGTCTTGTTTCGCTGTTTTAGTTTTTCCGTGTTTCAACTTTTTCACGTTTCCTACTTTTATCCCGGAGTTAATTCCTCATGTGTTTATTTTATTTATTTTTCCGCATTTGTGTTGTTCTTCCGTGACTTTATGATCGTCTGCCCCGCGCTCACAAGTTTCACTCGTTTCTGCTCCGTGGCTTTTCCTTCCAGCTCGGTTCTTTTGTTCTTCGTCTGTTTGAGTTCTGTTCCAGTTTGCCTGTGTCCTGTCTCTTCTCTTGGACTTCAGATTAAATCATTGTATGGTCTCTGCTGCCTCCTAATCTTTCTCTGCACTTACGTTCATCCCATGTTGCCTCCTCTCCAGACCATGATAGTCTCCCTAACCCTAAGGGTGAAGGAACCAGAGATGTGAGATACACCAGTATCAACTAGATATACTTTGACTCCCCATACATACAGTAGTACTGGTTCTGAAAGCAAGATCCTGGAGATCTAGGGATCTTGGCCTTTTTTCTGAGTTCTTCAGGGTGAAAGGCATCGGGCAGATGTGTAGATAGTCCCGAGGCCCCCTGGCGACCAAGAGGAAGTCTCTGACAGCTGTTTGTACTCATGCGACAAACAGCAGCTCGGCCTTCTTGGAGTCTCTGTGTGGCATCCTGAAAAGAGTGCCTATTAGGGCTTCTATAGATCTGCTCTGGGACTGGGAACAGTAACAAGGTCAACGATGGACGGACTGGGAAGAAGTTTGAGTCGTACTTTGCTCTCGAACAAAGGGACTTTAGACCCTGTTTACACGATGGGAAAACGCATATACTTTCATGCGTATTGGCCTTTCATTTTATACAAAAACGGAGGTTTTATCACGTAAAACGGTCATTTCTAAAAACTCCGGCCAAAGTGGAGATTTCTGAAAACTCTGTTTTTGTGTTTGCGTGTGAACGAGGTCAAACAGAGTTTTAGGTTGTCAAACGTCACAGTATGCGACTAAACATGCTTCACGTCATGTGAGCGTCCTGTGGGACGTATGCGGACGGCGTATTTATGTTGGTTCATATAAACAGAAACTATTTTGAAAACGACCTTGTGTATACAACGTTATTTTTGAAAACGGAGGGACAGAAATATTCGTTTCATGGAAGTTTGTCCTTTTTAAATCGACATGCGTTTTCTAAACTTGGGAAAAGGCTCACGGCGGCGTGGGAACACGGGGTACAGGGGGGGTCGCTGCCAGAGCCACGCCGTGTCCGTATAGACCCGTCACAGTGAAACATGTTCCCAGTGGGTGTCGGCTTCGGCACCGGGTTGTCCATCGTCATCCAGTTCTGTTTTCTGATGTTGACCCTCACCCAAGGTTCGTGAGCTTTGTGTAGTGACCGAAAGAGTGAGATTGCGGATACAAGCGGCAGAAATGAGCTTCCGTTGTAGGTTATCTGGGCTCAGCTTCAAAGGTATGTGTCCGGAAATCGCCGGAGAGGTTATATATATATATATATATGTCTACTGGCCAGGGACCTTTTCGGGGTCCCCAAAAAGAAAATGGAAAACATAACATCTGAAATAACTTGATTGGTCTATTATTGGATGAATGGATAGATTTTGGTCTGCTGCTAATTTATGTTGAGAATGTTGAATTAAAATGTTGAATATCATTACATTTGATCTCACGCTTTTTATCCAAACAGACTTACAATCATGTTACGTTCATACACCGTAGACACAGCTACAGGGAACCATTCAAAGTTAAGTGTCTTGCTCAAGGACACATCGACTAGGGCGAGGATTAAACCGCTAACCCCCTGATTGAAAGACGCACCTGCTAACCACTGACCCACAGAAACTATTTCAGTACTTTGTTCATGCATTAATTCCCTCATGCAGGAATGAATCTTGACAAGACTTTGATGTTTCACTGAAAAAGAAATCTACGTCAACTGGCAACATACATTTTTTTGTAAATGTATTCATCTAACTTGTGAACTTGATTTCAGAGCAAAAATGTTACCAACTGAAGTCATTACTGTACGTATTTCAGTGTCTTTAAAACATTTTTTTTATCTTGTCCACTCGAGTATCTTTCTGTCACCCCTCACTCCTACATCCTGCAACTCCCCCCCTCCTCTTTCATTTCTATCACTTTCTAAGTCTCTCAATTTAAACACTTTCCTCCCATGCAAACCCCTCAAAGCTCTTTTCCTCCAAAATCAAGTGCGAGAGGAGAATCACTTAATTGCTTTTGTGTCCCCCCCCACTAGCTCTATTCTCTCACTCCCTTCTTCTTCTCCTCTCCTCCTCCTCCTCTCTCCCTTTGTGCCCCCATCTCTCTGAGCATAAACCTGCCTGACTTTCTCAGTTGAGTGACATGCCATTCAATCTCTGAAGGATTTTTTCTTTGCCCTCTGTCCCTGTTTTTTCCACACACACACACAAACACACAACACAACAACACACACACAAACACACGCACACACACACACGCACACATGCAGTTCTGTCTCCTTAAGGCTGCATTTGCACATCTTACTGTATAGCCTCTACGTTGTTACCCATCCATCCCATTCACTGTGCAAACACATTACATGTATGTGTGTGTGTGTGTGTGTGTGTGTGTGTGTGTGTGTGTGTGTGTGTGTGTGTGTGTGTGTGCAACCTATTCAAATAATTGTCCATTTCCGCCGTGGTTTGCTCACACAGATTTGCACTCCGGTTCATATTTACAAGGTGCAACAATTACCGCATTACCGCCACAGCAGCATGTTAAATGATCGTTGGTGTTTGTGCAGGAGAACCCTACGGTTCCGGAGCCGGGCTCATTCTATGTCAGCCCATCATTCGGATCTTACCGAGGAGGAGAACCCGTGAGCTATCGCTGCGAGCGCTCATCCACTAGACTCATTACTCATCTGAGCGATCAGCACTCGACTGTAGGCATCAAGCTTTCCCCATAAGTGAAGTTTTTTTTTCATATGCAAATGTATCCCCTGCAAAACCCCCTTTATTATTGTGTATCTGTATGCTAGTCTTCACCCCCCACCCCTCCTCCTCCTCCTCCCACCTGTCTTTCATCATGCAAAAACAAAGGTGTTTTTACACGATTCAGTGCATAAACTGCTGCTGGATATTTGAGGCGCTGCAGAGATGCAAATTAGACACCAGTGAAAAATTCTGTCGGCGGTAATCCATTTTCTATGCATATTCACACTGTGTGCCCGTCTCTTTCATAAATCAGAACAAAATGTCAAGACGTGATAAGGCCCTGGCAAAGTCGTGTGATTGCCTTAAGCACGACAAACGTCCATGAAAAGAACACGGAGCCATTAAATTAGCGAGTATGACATTAATGACAAGACGGGGGGGGACATGACCAAACATTTACATTTACATTTTTATCTCTCGACTTGCATACGCGTTCCCTCTTCCAACATATCATCACAGTGGAGTGTCTGACTATATGGCAAAATACGTATAGACATCTTTTGACACATCCGTTAACGTTCACCGAAACATCTGTAAACTTTCTGCGTCTTAAGAAAAGTTCTGTTTGGGTTTATGACCAATATTTGCACAATGGAGCAATGTTTTTGTGTTGCCGATTTTAGATGGTGCGGATTAATTAACTTTTTATGCATTAAAATAAAAACTTTTAAATGGATTTTAAAAAATATTTTATTTCTTTATTCATTAGATGGTGCGGATTAATTGTTAAGGAAAACTTGTTATGCATTTAAAAAAAAGAAATTAAATAGATTTTTTAAAATATTTTATTTATTTATTTATAAGATCGTGCGGATTAATTGGATCAAGGAAAACTTTTTCTGCATTTAAATAAAAACTTTTAAATGGATTAAAAAATATATTTTATTTATTTATTCATCATATCTCAGGAGTCATCATTTCTAATAATGTCTCAACTTATGTCACCGTATTTCTCGCTGTAATGATCCCCTTTTAACTTCATGGGATTCCCAACATTTGTGCTAAATATTCAATGGAACGAAGAGGAAGTTAATGGCTTCCCGTCGGTTGGAGAGCTTTCTTCTTTTTTTATTTTATTCACCTGTTTACGTTGACATCCAGCAGTGCGGTGAGAAGTAAAGAGCCAATATAACATCATAACATAACAACATTAATCTGCAGCTTTGAGGAAAATAAATGCTTTTTAAAAAACTCGTCTCGGGATGTTAAGAGAATATAAAAAGAAACCATAACAAATGTTTTTGAAGATTACCAACCCCTGCTTCTTAAAGTGCCCGATGACGGATGTACGCTTTTCACCGGCACCTGGAGGCCCACACACAGTTGGCTGTACACGCCGTCTTCCATCTCTCGCGCAACCCCTCCGAGGGGACGCGCCAAGCGACACACACGCACGCTCACAATTAGCATAATGCGGGTGATTGATTGGCCTAAATTACGCCTCCAATTACGTCGGTGACACGTTTTAGACTTCACTTCAACTTGGTGTGTGTGCGCGCTGTGAGCGCGACGTTTAAAACGACCGCTTCCAGTTGAATTGTCTTTCTCGCTGATCGCAGAAATAATAACTGCGATGGAGGAGGAGGAGGAGGGGGGGTTGATCTCATTGGGTTTCATCTAAATCGGCAATGCCCCCCTTTTTCCGCGTTCATAGTCTCGCCGTGTCCTCCTCGCCGCCGCATGCCCGTCAAGACGGCTGACGGGAGAACGCTCGACAGGAATCAAATATTCGCGGCGCAGATTTTTTTTTTGTTTGCCATCCTCCTTGTTCCACTCATCCGACTGGGACATGGGGAGAGGGTGGGGGTGGAGGTGGGGCGGTGGATGTTCTGCCAGGAAGGTGTGTGTGTGTGGGGGGGGGGGGGGGCGGTATATATTTTCGAATATATCTGTTTAACATCCTAATTGGAAATGACAAGCACAGTGGCGCGTTCAGCCCTGCAGGGGAGATCAAAGAGTCGGAGCTCCGTGAGACAACGCGGTATGGATCGGAAACCAAACCCCCCCCCCTTCCTCCCTCCATCCTCCTCCTCAACTAATTAACACCTGGCTCTTCCTAATTAGCTAAATCTATTGCCATTCCAGAAAGTGTACCCAGGAAAGAGAAGGAGGAGGAGGAGGAGGAGGAGGAGGAGGAGGAGGGAAAAAAAAGAGATCGGAAAAGATTTACAGCCTGACGTCGGGCCTCATTTCTCCGGAGCCTCTGTACCTGTCTGTGGGAGCCGCTGGAGGAACAGGTGTTCTCCTCCCTCTGCTGTCGCACACAGAGCGGCGAGGGGAGAACAAAAAAAGGAATAATTGCCGCTAGGTGTTTGGGATTTTCAAGCCAAGTGTTGTGTATTGTTAATGCTGCCTGTTAAGTGGTCCCGGTTGTGTTTTACTAAGTCAGCTTGTGATGTGTGCGAGACTCGTAGTCCCCCCCCCCCCCAAAAAAAGAATTATCCAATCTTGCCGTATATGCACCTGAACAATAGCGCCATCAAAACATGTTTACGTGTTCCACCTCGAGCCTCGACAACCGAATTTCAACTGAGGAGAAAATCGCCAGGAGCTCCGCCTCGCTCCGGGTTTTCGTTGGTTGTTGTTGTTGTTGTTGTTGTTTACCTCAGTACATAAAAACCCGAGTGTCATTCAAAAATTAATTTGGCTACTATTTGGTTTCCCGCTAATAAAACAAAAATAACTTACAGGGCTGTTTTTAGTGGATGTAAATGAAGATGGCTGCTATAAAAAAAAACCTCTCTGTTTTGGCCGCTGTGGCAACAAGAACACCGTGATTATATTACATGATATACATCCTAGCGGGGTGCTCTCTGAAGGCATGTTTTGAGGTTGATCACCTCCTGAGAAATGATTATTCCGCCAACAAGCACTTGAAAATGAGAATAAAACCAGTCATTATTCAACCTACGGAGAGGGAAATTGCATTGGAAACTACTAGATTTGATCTATGGCCCTGCCCCACTTAAGGATAGTACAAATAAAAAGAAGTAAACCAGCGATAACCAATGCATTGGCTTCTTCCAAAGCGGAAACAGCCTGCATCAAAAACACATTAAACCCAGCACATTCATTTCTGGCTTAACTCGCTGACAGCTCCTCCCACCTTGTTCCCTTTTCTCCTCACGAGTGCTCTCGAACACAAGAGCCCGTGTTTACCCCACTGATGGGAATCGACTCCAAGAAGGAAGACACTGGGACGAGTCCATTGCAGCGTTTTTTTCGCTGTCGGGTAATAAGCGAGACGACTGATTGCAGACGGTAATTAAGACACTGATCCTCTAATTAAGCGGCGGCAGGTATCTTGTGCTCGAAATCCATCTTTTAAAAAAAATAAAAAATCAGAGAGATTCTCGCGAGGCACCAATTTTGGAAGGGAGGCCGCTCACCGCAGGTTATCCCGTTTAAAAGAACAGCTCTTCCTCCCCTGGCGCCGTCATAACTTTTTCTTTAGTCTGAGTCACTCTTACAGTCGGTGGCTTTCATCCGTCCCTCCAGCCCCCCCGCTCGATCTGTTGAGCTCTTTGTTTGTCTCAGTCTTGTCGGTCTCATTTTCCCACTAATCCTCCCTTCAACTCTTTTTCTCTCACTCTCTTTCTCTCTTCCGGGGGCTTTTTTTTATGTTGCAGAGGCTCTTCTTCAATTTTAGTGGATTTTATATTAACTTGTAGACGTTCTAGATTAATACATAAAGAAAGATAAGATCATTAATGAGGGATATCATGAGGAATAATCTGGAGGAATGTATTGCAAGGCATATTATTATTATCATTGTAAATGTATGTGATGACAAATGTAATAATTAGTATGATGCATGAGACTGAAGATGATGGAAGAGAATAGATGTGGGTTAGAATAGATGTGGGTGACATATGTTATTTTTATTCTGAAGGCAAGATATTATGTTTTATTCTGAAGGATTTTCAAAAGTGTGACGTTTTGAGCTTGCCATCTTGACAATAATTAGCTTAGAGAAATAGAACAAGTGTTGAAACATGCGGTGTGAACTCATATGCATGCGGACTATCATCTTTTCCATTAAATATTGTTCAACTTTGAATAATTGGATCCTAAATGTTCCTGTGGCCACGAGGTTTGACTTATTCTTTAAAAATTCAGCCCCAGAGCTAATTCCTCCCCTGTCAAATATTTAAAATGATTGGCCCCGGAGCTCCGAGCATCACGCCTCGGCTCGGTCGCCACTCTGAGCCGGTTCTCTGACGGTCGCTCCACGACTTCTCGGAAGAAGAAAAGAAAGAAGAAAACAACACACATTGTAGATAATTAATAGTCGAAGCTTCAGCCGAAGTCTAAAGCCATTTTTTTTATTCGAATTCGAGTATGCAAAACGGTCGCTTGAAATGAGTCAGATGTGGACAGAATTTGAGTGTGGAAACGTTCAAAATGCCACCGGCATCAACAGAACGTGAAGAGCATGAGGGTTTCGAGCAATTTAGGGCTCAGTGGTGGACATTTAAAGCCCTTGTAAGTCAGCATTAGATGCAGACTTTACCTAATTACCCACAATTCAAAGCAAAACAACATTCAACCCTCAGTTGCTAGAGGAAAGTATGGAGACGTAATAAGGTTGAACACACATCTGTTATGTGTACTCGGACAAATTAAGGAGTAAAGATGGAACATAAAAAACAGATGGAATCAGTGGAAGTAAACTATATTACATGTCCTGTGTCCATTCATGAAATATTGTGTTTCTATTAAAGCTGTTTAAACAAAACAAGAGTAAAGAGATTATTTCAAATGTCCACATCTCGTGAGGCGAAAGGTTGGAAGACATTTAAATCAAGGGAGTAAGCAGTGGAAAATACATACCTACAGTTGGACACATTCGAGGCAGCACGATGGTGTAGTGGCTAGCACTGTCGCCTCGCAGCAAGAGAGCCGGGGGTTCGATTCCCGGTCATGGCGGTGCATGTTCTCTCAGAGGCAGCGTGGGTTCCCTCGTGGTTCTCTGGCTTTCTCTGGCTTCCTCCCTCAATCCAAAGACATGCAGTTAGGTTAAGTGATCTCTAAATTGCTCATAGGTGTGAATGGTTGTCTGTCTCTATATTTGGACTGGTGACCTTCGCCCAATGTCAGCTGGGATGGGCTCCAATGCCCCGCGACCCTAATGAGGATAATTGGTATTGATTTTGACACAATCATTTTTGACATGCCATGATAGAGTGATATGTTGATGTCCCATGCGTATGTAGACCATTTCAAGCTCTTACAGTCACACACTCAACCAGGTGATGTCAGTAAATCCCAGAGGCTTCACTGCAGTCCACTGCTCCTTAATAACTAAGGATGGGGCAAAAGCGGGGAAGAATTTCCCCAATAGGATAAATGAAACTGTACATTTCCTTTTTTTCTTTCTTGAATAACCACTATTTCTGCTTTGTAGATGTTGTGGAAGTCCCACAAACATCATCAGAAGTTCAACAGTCCTGCTGACCCCTATCTGGTTGGTGTGACTAGATAAACTAGGTTCAATGGCGATTCTGTCGATTGCGTATTATGAGTTTACATGGTGCAGGGTCAAGGTAAGGAAATAGCTGTATGGATTATGGGATATCAAATGAATGAAACTATCAATTATGCAAATGTCTCATTTAGAATGATGGAATGTATTAGGTGATTGTGGAAGAAATCCAGAAAGCATCAAGCCCCCAACAAACACAGTTAAGTTATATGAATAATTCAAGGTTAATGCTCAGGAATGTGTTGGTTAAGCAGGCGGGGGTTGGGTTGACTGACACCTAATATGGAGAGTGCTTAGGAAGAAGAGAACAAGGTCTTGTCCAATCGATGGCAACTGGAACCATCGATTCGGCTCAATGACCGTGATTCGAATAACTCGCTTAGTCGGACTGAAATCGATTTATCCGTTTCATGTAAACACCTTTGTTCGACTATGTGCGGTCCGACTAGGATCCGATTAACACCCCTCGATCCGATCCGGTTGATAATTCGACTATCGTATCGGAGGTGACATGCTTTCGGGCAATGATTCGAATTACTCACTGCCATGTATATTGGGATAATAGAAGATCCCCCAAAAGATAGCATAGTCCGACTAAAGCAAGATTTGAATTATATCGTCATCTAAACACATTGAATGTTGTTGACGTACCTCATGGCAGAGGAAACGTTCTTCCCCAACAACGGACCACGTGGCTAGACATCACACATTCAATTTCTGTGAGGTTTGATTACAGTTATGGTTGGGGAGATGCGGGCACTAGATCAGTTCCGTAATGGTACTCACCGCGGGACGAGTAAACTGAACTGAACTTGAACCAATCTGCTCGTTATTACAGCGCGGCATTGTTTGTAAGCCGATTGTTTTTCGTATTTATTTTTGATGGAATGAAGTAAGAGCCCGACGTGGGAACAGTAAAAAAAAAGTGTGGTGAAGTAATACCATCGTATCGCTAATGAATGGATAACTTCAAACAGACTAATAAATCAAGAGACGGCAGGGGATTTGTGTAATAATAAAAAAATCAAGAGAATTAAGGAACAGTGGGTTACACCACCAGCAGAGCGTTCAATAAAATGTGTGTTTGTGTGTGGGAGGGAGTTTACACTGCTGCTGTGGCTTCTGGGAGAGGATATTATGGATTTGGATCTATTGTACTGCTGGGTTGAAGTGTTGCTCATGGAGAGGCATTATTGCGGCAGAAAAGCGGTCGGCGAACAGACTCAGAGTCTATCTACAGAAATCAAGGTGTATAGTCTCTGCTTTCTCTCTGAGCTCCTCACACCGTGCGAGGTTACAGTAAATTGAAAAGCTCACTACAACCACGACAAAACGCGTATTAATCACTGTAGCCCCTCTCTCGGTACTCTGATATATTGGAGTTGTTATTTGCTTTGACTTTCGTAATAAAAACGCATTTCTTTTTACACGGATCCAGAGCTCTTCTGCAAGTCCGATGTTTGTATAAAAGAAGAGAGCCTCTCTGTCTTTCTATTGGATAACTGTGTTGGGTTTGAGCTTTGCACCTTTTGCTTAAACGGTAAAAGTGATGAGAACTAAATTGTACTTGTTAGTCTCCGGAGGCGTGATTGACTTCTTAGAGAAGTCAGCGGCCTTGATTCAAAGAAAAGTATGACTGATAATAACTCTTTCAAAGAGGCAACCTTTTAATTTTTTTTATTGAAGTTAAGATCAATTTCCTGCATTGAGCTCTTACATTCTTAGATAACCAAGGTTTATTGAAAAAGATAGAGAGAGAGAGATTTGTTGGCCAAGACAGATCCAGGACGACTTAGGATTTGAGTTCTTTTGTGCCCTTGATAGATGACCACAAACGAGTAAGAGACTGCTGTCTGCAACCTGGAAGTGAGGTGGAGGGGAGATCAGATGCACTGATCTTTTATTTTAACCACACGTCCATGGAAACGTTTCCCCCTCACACTAGTTGCAATCAATGGAATCTGTTCTATTCCACTCCCAGCTAAGGCCTAAATACAAAAAGGGAGATCAGAACCCAACGGCTTGAAAAGAAAGAGAAAAAAACCCGTTGGCATACTTTCAATCTATCAAAAGGGGGATATTAAAACGTGTATCAGGGACACATTTTAATGCACAAATTCCTTCCTTTCCTGGGGACAATGCAATTCTCGTATTTTCCATTCATTGAGTGAGCTCCTACGATGAGAGCAAAGAGGACGCCCAGCTTGAGCTCCGCTCTGGTCTAGAGGTCAGGGGCTGTGCAGCCGCTCCCTCACGGGTCCTTTTGACAATTTCCTCCCATCCGGCCATTAGACCCCCGCCAGCGGCGATGCTGCCCTGCGGAGACCAATGTGTCTTTGATGGATTTTGCCCATTATTTAGATAAATTAGCGGCCTGTTAGATCTCAGCACTGCACCATTTTGGCCAGTGGCTCGGGGAGAGCAATATGTCCCGTCATTAACCTGCTTAAACGCTACTCCACAAGCGTTTCTTCTTCTAACACGGACACATTATTTCTGTTTTTATACACTAAAGTGTGGTGAATGGAAAATAGAGCCAAGACAAATTAGGATTGACCCTCAGGATGGCACGCAGAAAGGACAAGACTTTGGATTTGACTCATTATTATCTGTGCTCACGGTTACTGGAGCTGCAGCGGGTTTGTTTTTTACTCGGCTTCTACCTAACCCGTCTGTCTTTATTGCCCCTTTGAGGAAAAATAGGCTGGTGTGACAATGTCTCAGCTAGAAATGAAACGTTCAGTAAACAGAGCATAAATAAGGATTTCACCCCATTTCCTCTTTCAAATGGGCTGTTCTGCTGCTATTCAATATTCAGTATTTATCACATTATGCCTCCGAATTGCTCACACAGGGCTACGATACATATTACACGAACAGATATTATCCCTGCAGGAACGAGAAAACTATCAACAAATAAACATGCTCGGCTCCTGTGGAAGTGTTTTTCCCCCCTTTTTTTCCCATCAGTCACAACAACACCATTGTTTCTGCGCTCACATTTGTTAATTTCGTGGCTACAAATGAATGTGCTGGTGCGTGGGGGGACGGAGAGACGCTCAGGTTGTGTTTATGCAGATGAGTGGAGTTCTAGTAATCGTTCTGGCATGAAACTGCACAAACACACACACAAATGGAGCATTTTTATTGTTGTGGTTCACCCTATAACCCCTGTTTGGGGATATTAGGTCATTCTGATGGTCACATAAACTGACTCCACTCAAGAAGAGTGACAGTTGTCAAGACATGTCCCAAAATGACATATGTTGACGATAATCATTTTATCAAATTTGTCTCTCACCCAGAAGTCAACCTTGACAAATGTCCATAGTCCAAACCACAACCTTTTTCCTGCACAATTTAGCAATGATGCATAAACACACCAGTTCATGCAGGCGCACTGATCGCTATTGTTCGACATTTGAAAGTAAAACTCTAAAATACAATCTCTTTTCGTACGATATCAAACAAAGCATTGCATGAAGATACTTGCACCTAACTAAGTTGTTTTTCTCCAAAACATTACTCATCTTGAATAATTAATGAAATCAGTCATTTTTAGCGTTTTGGGTAAGGAACAGACCTAAGATGTCAGCTGGCTGATGGGGGTTACAAATCCATTCATGAAACTCTTTCAACCGGGACACACTGCCTGCATAATAATCTGTTGATGTTTCAAAATAAAAGCCTTCTGGAGTGTTTTTGTGGACAAAATCCTCAAATCCTTAATATGTTAATAAAAGGGTTTTTATTCTAAAAATATGTTGCTGAGGCTCAATAAATTATAAAAGTGCAGTGGCATTTAATCGTGGACTGCTATAATTATCACAAATGAGCATGCTCTTCTTATCCTTTCCTTGTCTACAATTGATGACATTTTTAATGAAACACATCTGGGCGTCATTAAAGGCCAACCCTAGTATAAAAATAGGAATACCTCAATATAAGAAAAGTTTGAAGGTAAAATCAATTGTATTTCATGTGGATAGTCTCGTCACACACACATGTGTCTTTCCAAACCCCTCTGGGCTGGTTTCTGAAAGGTTTTGTGGTCAAAATGGCAGGCCCAAGCAGTAATTAAGAACCACTATGATATACACTTATTGTCTAGCCATTCCTTTTAATAAATGTTTACATAATAACATAATTCCTCAGAAGCAAACCCTAATTACTTAAAGCACAAAGTAGAATTCATGGCACGTTGCCAACCCTTTAGCAAATTAATTACCGCCACCACGTTTTAATTTTCGCTGCATTTCTTTCTGTTTCACTGATAATTGTCACCGTCTGTCAGCTCCGCCTTTTAGAGTTTTGCTAATCAGATTAAATCACATGGATTCAACTCTCATTGATGACGAGCCCTGCCACAATGAACACATAAAAAAAAACCTGAAACTGGAAAAGGATGTAGATGGTGGACAGATTAATAGGGTGTTGAAGGGGAGTCGGGAAAAGTCTGATGGCATAGAGGTAGACTTTGATAGCCAGAATAGCGCATTAAGAATCTTGAAAAGACCCATCCAGGTCTCCACAGGATCATTGTTCAGTGTAGCTCATGGCCTCTTGCACATGTTGTACAAGAGGCTCTTAACGCCTAGGATTTAACTGGAACAATCTGAATACCAACACGAGATAGGATTTCCTGTAAATTCCCACTGAGAGGACCCAACTTCACTCTGATTTGCAGCTTTAAAATATTCAACCCCTCTCTTGGGATGATTGAGTTTGATAGCAAGGTCACACATTTATCAAAAAGCCACATCTCAGTTGTATGAAGTTCCGAACACGTCCGTCCCTCTCCTCTCCTCACTTCTCCTCACAGTTAACATTTTATCTGTGTAATGCAATTTAAGTGCCCTAGAGGACACACATATATTTGATTTCAAAGTGTGTGGTAAAAGGCAAGGGATTCAAAACAACAGCAACCCACACACACACAGCCAATCAGCTCATGCTCTGAGCAGGGTACCAATTTAAATGCCAACCATACTCTTCATCCTCTTCTCAGTAACTCTGTCTTTTCTCTTCCAAGACAGCACAGACTGTCTGAACACTGAGCTCTGAAAGATTGGACAGATGTATAGCGAGAAACTTTATTTCACAGGGAATTTAATTATATGCCCCTGGCAATTGGACACACCATTTCCGTCACCTCGGATGATTTAGTCGAGGAAAGTTGGAAATGCATTGCGGGAAAAAGTGAAGCTCAATGTCTTGATGTCTTAAACAAATGGAATAAAGAGACTTTTTCTATGATTTACCTTTTTAATGTTTTGGACTGAGTATTGATTTATGCCTGTTAGTGTTCAGATGATATTGGCTCTGATGTGACTAAAGCAACTTTAGCTATGCATCGTAACTCCGGATGCTATAGGCATAGCCATCTGGATTTTCTGAGTTTCTATTAAGTTTAGACCTTGAAACTGATATGGTTATTATTGTAGTGGATTTAAAGATTCAAGTGGATGTCGACAATGATAGCCTTCAATGCTGCATTTATCTTATTATTCGATTTTATTGGCTTCTGTCAGAGAGTACAGAAACCGTCTCACTGCTTTAACCACACCCTCAACCTTGTTCTTGCATATCACATATAACACATAATAGTCTTCCCACAGAACCTTCTTCTGTCAGACCATTACCAAATAACTTCTGAGTTTATACTACCGGAGTGTACGCTGTTAGGCAAAAGTTTCTAGACCAGATGTCTAACTGACAGTGCTGTAGCTACATTGAAAGAAACAATTCCTTCTGCATTTGATTCAATACCACGTCTCGATGTGACGGAGAACTCCTGTGCTAACTTTAGTCAATCCCAGATTGGTCATCTTGTCGATAGTGCTACAGGCTCAATGAGTATGACACTAGACTCAAAAGCATATCCACCAATTTAGAAGATTCTCCTGCCATTGCCCTGCTGATGCTTCCCACCCCTCCTCTCTACCTTTTTCTGTTTCATGGATTGTGGAGGTCTGGATCATATCATGGTGGTCCATGCCTACTACCAACTATTCATACACTCTGTCATACTCATTGAATGTGTTTATGTAACTCTGTAATGCTGTTCATTCTGTACACATAACAATTGATTGCTTCTGTCCATCCCGGAGAGGGACCCTCTTGCTCTCCTGAAGGTTTATTCCTTTTTTTTCCCTATGAAAGTTTTTTTTTCTAGATTTTGGTTGTTTTTCCTGATCCGATGTGAGGTCCTGAGACAGGGATGTCGTATGTGTAAAGATTGTAAAGCCCTCTGATGGTAAATTGTAACTTGGGATGTTGGTCTGTATAACATAAACTGAATTTAAATTGAATTGTAAAGCCCTCTGAAGCTAATTTGTGATTCTGGGCTATAACAAATATAGTGAATTGAATGTAATCTAAGAGCTGTCTATGGGCACACGAGCAGTTGTGGATATGCAGTGCACTACATCTGGAGACAGTTTATTTGGACATTTTGGGATATTTGCAGCTAATACAGCTTTGAGATGCTAGCTCCAAGCTGAGACGAGGAGCAGGCTAACTCCACATGAACATTTTAGTATTTAGTTTTGCTTTTTTAAATCGTAGTCTACAATTGACTGCAATTTAACAGCTTCCACACAGCTCCCCCTGGAGCCCGAAAAATACTTTAGAGGATGTAATTTCTTCTCACATATAAATAAAACATTTGTGTTTTATTACTGTTAAAGCCAATTGACTCAACCATCATCCCAACCTCGAATACCCATTTGTCTCATTGGAGAACAGTGATATCACAGCTGATATCTGTTTTTTTGTAATACATTCACAAATCCCTTCTATTCGGGCGCTCCAGTGAAATCATTTCCTGCCATGTTCTTGTTCTCGCTATCCTGACACTATTAAAAGGAGCCCCATTTCTATGCTCCACTTACTATATTACACTGTGATGACGTCCTTTCCTCTAGTTTCAATAGTAAAGGCCCTATCCAGCGGAGGGTATTAGTCCAGCCTTCCCTCAGTAGATTTTCAAACAATGCATGATTAGTGTATGTATGTGTGTGTGTGTGTGTGTGTGTTCTGCCTGAGGAGACTCTGCATCAGGAGGAAGAACCGATTTAGACAAGAGTGGTTTAAGAGAGGTCCAGATCTATCGAGTGGTTGCACCCCATGAGACAGCCTGAAACCTCCACACGAGGGAGTTAAAGCCGGTTTGTAGTGGGGGTGGAAGAAGAAGAAGAAGAAGAAGAAGAAGAAGAAGAAGAAGAAGAAGAAAAAGCCAGACAAGTTTGAAACCCCAGGAGGGACGCCGAAACCTACGGCGAAATATCCACTCGTTGAAGCTTGTGAAATAAAACACTTGTGCTTTGCAAACTACCTCACCAACGTATGCAATATATTTTGTATCTGGCTGTAATAATGATGTAAGTCACTCTGTAGAATGGACACATTTAAAACTAACTAACTTTTACTCTGCACACATTTCCGATGCTCAATAACATTGGAAAAAGAACAAGAAAGAAGATCAAAGAACTGGTTTCTGGGATGAGATGTTGCCTAAAATTGGTTTGAAAATTACATTTTGTTAGACCTTTTGAAAGACCGAAACTATCGGCATTAAATGTAAAAATTAGATTTGTGAGAGACGCAAGTGGAGCTAATCTCTTGCTTCAACAAAAGTGAGACTCGATACCTTGGAATCTTTACCAAGCCATGACGTTCTGTTCACTTTTATTTTTCTGTTTGATGGGTGCAGGGAAAGAAATTTATTTACTATCTGCTTAACTCTTAGCACTGTGAAATCTAATCTCATAAATTCTACTATATTAACTTTTCTTTTATTCGACTGAGTGAAGTCAGTGTCGAAAACGTTTAATTATCATTTTTGGATTATCGAATCTTCTGTTCCATCGACTCAATGTCAAGTTGATCCTTCACTTAATCAAATTAAGTTTGTTTTAGAAGCATTGCACACTCCTGAGTTTATACTTCCCAGCATGCATTGTATTAGGGGAAGATTCTTCACATAGTTTCCTGCACGCCATCTTCAAACCTCTTTGGCCATGCAAAAAATGTGTCTAATATCAACAGTGTGTATGACAGAGCCTTCCTGCTGTCTGCATCTTCATCCGTCTTCCCCGTCGTTATGTGACAGTGTGGCGTGATGGAAAGCAGCAGCCGGAGCTCATTGCCCTCCCTTCAGGGGACTGCGTGGCGTCCCTGCTTTCCCTCCATTACATCCTAATGCTTTCTGCTGGAAGTGAACATCTGTCAAGTTTTGCGATTTTTATCGGGGAAACATTGGTGACCTTGATTGCGCTCCTCCCTTTACTGCATCAGCGGGTTGTTGCGGTAAGAAACCCCGGCCTAATGCTTCGGCAGCTGGCATCCGACAAAAAATAATCCTTCCATTTATTTTCAGGCGTTTTACTGGGGTCGGGTCGCTGTGGCAGCAGACCCATCTTACCGTCACTCGTGAACAAGACCCCAAGATACTTGAACTCCTTTGCTTGGGCTTGGCACTCTTTCCCCACCTGGAGGGAGCTATCTGCCGGTTTCCAGCAGAGCACCATGGCCTCAGACTTGGAGGTGCTGACCGTCATCCCCTCCGCTTCACACTCGGCCGCAAAACGCCCCAGTGATGGCTGTAGGCCACGGTCCGAGGAGGCCAACAGGACCACATCGTCTGCAAACAGCAGAGGCGATCTGGAAGAAACCCGATGTGCATAGATATCCTGTCTATGACAATTACAAACAGGACCGGTGATAAAGCGTAGCACCCCCCACAAAAACCCTTAAGGGACCCGGTTGAAAGCCTTCTACAAGTCCACAAAGGATATGCAGACTTGTTGGTCAAACTCCCAGAACCCCTCCAGTAGTTTTGTGAGGGTAAAGAGTTGATCCATGGTTCTGTGACCAGGAAGGAATCCACACTGAGGTTCAACAAGCAGTCGGAGGCTCTTTTCCAGCATCCTAGCATAAGCTTTCCCCAAGAGGCTGAGTAGTGTGATTCCACGATAGTTCGAGCACACCCTGTGGTCCCCCTTTTTGAAAATGGGCATCACCATCCAGTCCATGGGCACGGTGACGGACCCCCATGCAACATTGACAAGGCGTATCAGCTAAGACAGTCCAATAATGTCCAGCCCTTTCAGCATCTTGGAGCGGATCTCATCCACCCCCGGCGCCTTGCCACCAAGGAGCTTTTTGACAACCTTAGCGACTTCTGCTAGGGATATGACTGCGACCCTACGTCTTCAGGTGCTGCCCTCTCTACAAGGGACATGTTGGACAGGTATAGGAGTTACTCAAAGTGCTCTTTCCCCCACTTTGTTTTCCCTTGCCGAGCCGTCTACAGGCACCAATGATCTTCCGACCACAGCTCCTAGTGGCCGCGTCCACAATAGAGGCTTTGAACACGGTCCACTCGAATTCCATTTTCCTAACTTCCCTCGGGATGTGTGATAAGTTTGAGTTGATGACCTCTCGGACAGGATCCTGTGCCAGACGTTCCCAGGTCACCCTCACGACACGTTTGGGCTTTCCATGTCTTTTTAGCCAGCTCACTCGCCATCTTTAGAGTCTATGCTGCTGGCGATCGGTTCGCCTTAGCCCATTTGTTCTACATAGCACCTGACCCCATTGCTTGTCCCTGTGGGTGGTGAGTCAACAGGGTGGCTGATCCACATTATACATTAACGGATATTAACACAACTACATTTATAGTTTCAATACATGCTATTTGTAGCTATTTTTTATTAATTTTGGACAATACATTCTGTATTTATTTTAAAAAGGTTAGCTCAGAATGTGGCAGTCAATGATAGTTCAAAATGCTTTACATTTTTCGAGCTGTTTTAATGAATTAATTCAAGGTGAACATTATTATTTAGGGGAGGCTGTAGCTCATGGGGATGATTAGTCGTCCTGTAACCACAAGGTATCCGGTTAGCGAGTCGAAGTGTCCTTGAGCGAGAACACTTGCTCCCCGGGCGCTTCACTGCAGCCCACTGCTCCTTAACAACTAAGGATGGGTCAAAAGCAGAGAACATGTTCCCCACTGCGATTAATAAAGCATCACTTATTATTAAATTGAGTTTTTTTGCACTCCACTCAACCTGCACTTTTTTGCACTTTTACTCATCCTGGACTTTTTTGTACTTTCACTCATGGTTGTTGGTATTTCTTCATCAACACAGTTCTATTCATATCCCTTATTTGCATAGCAGTGACGTTGCTAAAATATCTCAAAGGAAAGTCATTTATGTTGGGAAACGCTGGAAGAAAAGGCCACATGAAAGCATGAAAAGAAAAGAGAGCAAATACAGTGAAATGCTAACTCTATTTTTAAAATGCATACTGCTCATTTCAGGTCACGGGGAAGACGCGGGCGCAGTGTGTGAAAGGAAAGTGCCAAAGGGAACAGGAACTGTGGCTTTTCTATCGAGGACAACGATTGTGGATGAAATGTACTTAAGCTTACTCCGGACTGTTGAAAGCCAGCGTCGGCTGTATGAGGACAAGACATGTCCTCCAAGCCCGAGGACCTGCATTACTTACAGTGGATGTAGTGCCAACAGAGCATAGACATATTTGCTTCGTTGGGGTGTGTGTGTGTGTGTTGGTTCTTTTGCCCCCACCCACGAGCATCGCCACAATGCTTAAAAAGGTCACCGCGAATCAGTCTCTGCAAACTTACCAAGCCACCTCACCCGGCCAATCAACCGCCAGCCCACGGAGGCTTTATTTCTTTCTTCACACTGAATGAGGTGAGGTGTGCTGTGTGCAATCAGCTGAAAGAGGCTGACCCCGCAGCCACGTCAGACCTTTTTTTTTTTTTTTTTACCGTTCAGATAAGACGTGCTATGCAGGAGGAGAAAAGCTGGTGGGCTTCCGAAGCATAGCGATTTGTAATACATTGATTTGCCCCTCACAGCGTTTCAGTTTATCTCATAGCGTAAGAAATGTACAAACTTTCAGTTAAACAGGGTGATTGGTTCATAGTTGACGCTTACTTGTGTTGAATTACAAGAGAAATTAATTTATTCAGAACGTTATGCTCCTCACTAACGAAGGTGTGTCCCGCGGCTAAATCGAACGTGATCTTCAGCATCTATTAACCTCTTCCACTCCACCCCCATTTTCGAGCAAAAACGCCTAAAATGATCCAACAGAATTAAAATGGCTGTAGTTTCTGAACTCCTCTGACTAAATGTATCACTGAAGGCTTTCTAGAAAGATTACCCTTGTTACTAATTGTGAAAGTGAAATAGAAGACTATTTATATTTTCTTTGCAAAGACGAGGATGTGTTGAATGCTGGGATACCAAACATGCCCTTATTCACATGGTCTGCGTGAGCAAGCCGTTTGAAGGGAAGGGGAGGTTCCTTCCTTCCTTCCTTCCTCCCCTTCCTTTCCTTCCCTTCTTTGCCTGGCTTCCATCCCTACATTACTTCCTGGACATTGCCGGCGTCCTTAGTGGAGTGGAAGAGATTAACTCTCATAAAAAAGGTCACGTACAAGTGTGGGCGCCCGCCCAACCGACGGTTACCTGGCTTGTATGTCGGAATTCAGACCCATTAGCGCCAGTTATTTCTCTATGTCCTCGGGTTGACGTTTCTCCAGAGGGGGGAGGGGTGTGTGCGACCATCGGTAAAGGATAGAGAGGAGCTCATTGTCCTGGGAGCCGGAGTGTGAGCGATTGCTGTCACGCTCCCTGCCGAGGCGGTGACGGCACCACGCGTGCATCCGAAGTGACAGCGGGGCCGGAGCTAACGGATCTCCCGCCGCCGCGACGCTGACAGAGCTCCTCTTCGCCGCCGGAGCGAGGCGGTCGCATTCACTACAGGTTTACCTCCTGAGTGCTCGTGTGACATCGCCGTGTCCCGTCTCGTAAAATAAACACAAAACTCCAAAATGTAGGAACAGAAAAATCCAAAACAAGGGCCACATGTCGAAACATGTCCCCATTTCCCCAAATGATCAGACAGCTGCAGCCTGCCACTAATTTACGACGCAATTTGTTGAATTGCATTGTGGGTGATGTCGAGGTTTTTTTGGAAATGTAAAGGCTAAGGTGACGGGAGGAGTAGAACTAAAAGTATCTTAGCAACAGGCTGAAAAGTGTGGTTTCAATGCACTCTCTAGCTTCAAGGCTCCGCGTCACTGTGGCAGAGGTGAAGACGTACACTTCTGATGTTTTCAAACAACATCTTCTTAAGATGCTTTTAGAAAAAACGCTGTTTGCACCTTTCTGTTCCCAATCACAGCACTGAATGTTGTTTTAGAAACATAGTTCGGAAACGAAGGCCACGCCCCGTACTCGGCCGATCTTCCGAGCCCTCGGTACTTTCGCACGCGGAACCCGTTCACTCCCTCTTCGACTCGGCCAACGACGCCCATCCCTCCCATCCCCGTTCTGGTCTTCCCATGTCTGTCCTACAGGACTACAGAGACAACGGGGGACTCTGGACTCCGACAGCTTCAGAGGAGACAGACCTCCACCCACGAGTCTCCACCCCCCACCCCCGCCATTCCCTCTAACCACCGGTCGCCAACAGTCTCCCACAGGGCTCTCAAGTGTCACGCATTGAGCGTGAGACTCCCGCATTTCGGTCTCAACTCCCGCACTCCCGCCACACATCGTATTTCTCACGCTGAAAAAAACTCTTGGCTATTTAATGTTTTAATGTGCCTCAGCGCCAACATGAGCCGCTCTCACCGTGGAGAAATCAAGCGCTCCCCTGAGTTCTGCTGTGAGGTGCCACTTATCAGCCAATCAAAAAGAGGCAATATGTCTCACGCTTGCTTGTCTTCAAAACTTGAGAGCCCTGCTCCCATTGCACCAATCCGACTATCTCATCACAACCCTTCTACCCTTCTCGCCGATAATCATCCCTCCATCCCTTCATTCATTCATCTCGCAATAAACCAACGGTAAGCTCTCCGCTCGGTTGCCGTGGTCTTTGTTGGTGAACATGTTTCTGAAATTAGCCGCGGCTCTAATCGACGTCCCAGGCCGGCTTCACGCCTATAAGCGTGGCCTTCACAGGCTTTATGGAGTCACACCCACCTCCATTCCAAGCAGCTTCACAGACATAAACTCTGCAGATCAGATGATGTGTTGCTATGAAAAATCCATTGATGTGCCTGAAGCACTATTTTCAGCATGTTGGGCCAAGTAAAAAAAAAAAAACACGAAAAAAAACACTGTGCTTTTATGTGGAAACCAACTCCGGGGGGATGACACATCTCACGCGTTGCACGGATCACAATGTGTCTTCTTGTTCTGATGCGGCTCTCGGTGGGGCCCTGATGGTATTTTCAGGTCCAGGCTCACCACAGGCTTTCAGAGCCCCGCCGGGTAGTGATTGTACTCCCTCTCTCTGGACGCCGCTGATTGCAGTCCTGCAGGTAGCGATAGCTCCAGATTACACTCATTAGTGTGGAATTGTTTCCATATTTAGGGTGAGTGTTGAAATGTCATTAACCTGTCGGGTTACAGTCCAGCCCAACATAATTGCCGTGATATATTTGTACTTGCTCTCACTGGAATACATTTTTCCGTGCAACAATTGAAGCGCAATTTGTCCAAGTAAATGCTCTTAAAAAGAAATCAGATTGTCCTCCACTTTTAGATGTTTACAGCAAAGATGCATCTCTTACAGCCAAAGAGGCATTCTATGTAAAAAAACAAAGCAAACAGTTCGTAAAAACTCCTACATAAGGGCGCGGAAGCTACCGCAGATCAAACTAACGAGACAAGTTTATTTACCGCCAATGTTTTCCCGGGGAGATCAGCAACCGGGGTTAAAAGCTGATATTTAGTTGTGGGAACACAACAGGGTTTAACTCATTAAAACAAGCACAATCAGCACCTTCTCTTTGTTTCTTTCGGGCAACCTTCCGCTTAGAACGCGCTCTTCCTTCTTTGTGAAAACTCTATGAACTCAGCATGCAGTTTTAAAAAGGTCTTCTGCCTGAAACATCAACTGCTATCGAATCAATTTGGCTCCACTGCTCGTAATACTTGTTTTTGTTTTGTCCACATCATCCTTCGTGGTGAGGAAGCAAAAAGGTCACTCTCCGTGGTCAGCTGATTATCAAACCAAGGTGTTGGGTTGCATCCGTCTCTTTAAGGCCTACAACAATGATGCAGTTGAAATGCGTGGGCACTGCTTGGATTCTTACTTTGTGTTTACACCTTTTTTTTGTTATTGGCTTATTTGGTGGGGAAAGTGCAGAATCCTACAAAAACATTCCGTTTTGGCCAAGAGGCCATTTATTTGGCCAAGAGGCCATTTTTCATCTGTGGTCCCCAGACAGATGTCCAGATGTTAACCCTCCGGCCCAGTGTTAGAACTCGTGGATACAAGTTGTCATTTTTGTTGGTTGCCGAGCGACAAAGAGGAGGGTTGTATTCTTTGACAGGAGCACGTCTGACGGAAGAGGCACGAGACTGGCGCGCCGCAGGTGACGGCCAGAGTGCCGGGCAACGAATGCATCATCACTGTTTTACGCGAGGACCGCCGAGATCGGTCTCAAAGCCGAGGCGGTCTCAAAGCCGAGACAGGTTTTTTCTCATGGAAAATGTTGCTGCTTAAATGAAATTCAGTTTCTTTTTTAGGTGTTTGTTTTAGTCTGAAGCCTGAGCCACTGCGACATATGCGTTTCCGTGGTCTACATTATTATGGTATAGGCCTCTCATCGAAACGGCAGTTCAACATATATATATATATATATATATATATATATATATATATATATATATATATATATATATAGATAGAAAAAATAGATTCATATATTCAACAGCCTCCACTGAAAGCTTATTCAATATATACCCCATAGCCAACATTACTTTATAGTATGAAGACTCAAAAAAAGTAATTTGAATAAAACCCAAGCTTTTGTGTCCCAATTCATGAGCAAATATATATATATATATATATATATATATATATATATATATATATATATATATATATATATATATATAGTTTTGGTTGGTTGTATTTTAGCATTGCAAGTCAAATGGGTCTGAGACGTGCTGCAGCACTAGATAAAAATCAATGCACATTATGAAATAATGCAAACATTGTAAATTGGCACAGGGCGTCGTAAAGACTGCCAATCCTGCTCTGTGATTTGTGTAATTTGATAATTCCCAATCATCTACAGTAACTTCATCAAAACAAATGCAATATTGATTCGCTTATAACCACACATAAATTAATTTACTTATGACCACATGGCAGACCAGTGGCTGTAGCATACTGGCGGTCCTGGTGTTGAAAGAGCAATTGGACATTTGGACCTTAAACTTTTAATCATGAGTAGTAACAAAAGCACTGGATCATAAATGTCCTATTATTCTATAACATTGTTGTATAATGCAGGATCACATCACTGGTCATTTTCTTAGAAACTCAGAAGATTAGAAAGCTCCTTCATAACCAAGAAAAGCCATATACTGGTGTATTGTCACTAATACGGTGTGAAGTTCTCCCTTTAATGCAATTTACATTCAAGTAAACACGACATGGCAGTTCCCATCTTTAGATGTTTATTTCTGATATCATCATCAAAATTTTTACAAAACATTTTCTGACAATAATATACTCAAAGAAGAGCCATATTTTTGCGCTTGGACCAGGTCTCCACAAAAATGCTTTAGATCTGAATACAATAAAAAGAACGAAAAAAAAAATCCAAATAAGAGTGAAAAAAGAAAAATTCAAAACAAAGAAACAAAACTCAACAACAAAACCAACTACCAAAAAGGAAACAACGCAGCGCATATTTACATCTACAGAAAGCAGAAGCTCTCTGCAGGAGATGGACGAAGAGGAGACGGCGGGGATCCCCCTGGTTTCATGTGGAAAGCGTTTTGAGTGGCAGCGGAAGAAATAATACAAAACATAAAAGGAAGTGGGAGAGTACTTTAAACCTGCAAGGAAACAAAGACTAATTCTGATATTGCTTTCCGTCCGCCTCACGCTGCACTCAAGCCGAAAGCGGGAGCAGAACGCCGCCCGTCGGAATACAAAAATAAAGAAGAAGAAGAAAAAACGTCCTTTCTTTTCGGAGCTCACATTAAATTCAATTGGGGGCTTAAATGGGGCTCGGACGAGAAATAAAAAGTGTGTTTCCCTGACAGAGGTTAATGATCATGCCTTCACCTTTCTCCGTGCCCTCTGACAGGAGCAATGGCGGAACAACAGAGTCAGGACAATGCGGGGGTCGGAGGTTAAAGACGTCCTGCTAACGTGAATTATGGAACAAGAACACTCGACGGGGACCGGGGGGGCTGGCCTGAACATCGGGGACGGTGACGTTGGTTGGGAGGAGGTAGAGGAGGAAGTGCTGCTGTAGACACACACACACACACACACGCGTTGGCCATCTAGGTGCATGCGCTGTAGCTAACTCACTAGCGATACTCCTAGTCTCTGGCTTTTTTTGCATGACAAAGTTATTCACTCTTCCCACTCGGCAGTCTGCACACACACACACACACACACTAATGACACACTAACAGAAATAGAAACTCAAATTAGGAGTCTAGAAGTGGCAGATGGGGAGCATTAACTTCTTTTACTTTTTTTTCCTCTGCTTAGCCTCCCTTATCTGTGTGTATACGTGCCGACTGTCTGGAGTCGTGTGCTGTGTGGGCCTGTGGGCCTGTGGGCCTGTGGCTAAGACACAGATGTAGTGGTAGAGGGAGAAAAAAAAAAGCTCCAAGTCCACGTCTGGCTCAAAATAAATTTGTCAAATCTATTTATCAGGTAATGGATTATAACCTACTGAACCGTCGCTGATGGCCTTGGGTGAGCTAGGATGGATGGGAGCGTCAAATCCCTGTGTCGTCATTTATCAAGGCATGTGTGTTGCCAGTTTGCAGGTTTTTATATTTATTCTATATATATATATATATATATGTGACCGTGTGTATATATATATATATATATATATATATACACACATACAGTATGTATGTGTATATCTATACATTTAAATATATGTGTATATATATATTAAAATATATGTGTATATATATATATATATATATATATATATATATACATACATACAAATGTGCCTCTGCAGGAATACGTACGTGTGTGCAGATGCATCACAGGGCTGTGATTATAGCAGACGGTGTCCTTTCCACTTCACCTATTTGTCCCTCCATCTCCATATCATCCCCATTATACGGAGTGTCTGCTGCCCCCCAGCCCCCGCGCTCCCCTCGGATATTTGCACTCAGCCTCTTCATCTGCGCGTTGACACTTGAATATGGAACTTTTCTCTGCAATTCTTCAGACCTCTATTCAACCCTCTAGAAGATGAGAAAGAAAGGAAGGGGGAAAAAAAAGAAAAGAAAGAGAAGTGTTCCCAGCGGGGCGCTTGAGCCCAAACTCGAATAGAGAAGGGGTTTGTGTGTGTCTGTGTGTGTTGGTTGTACCACACCATAAACAAACAAAGCCGGGGAGGTAAATAAACCCTGCTGGCTTTTTGCGTGGCGGGCCGCGGACGGTCCTGGAGTTTTACCCCAAACATGCAATCATTAGCATGCGACGCCGCCCTGTGCTGCCACGCTCTCCGATGGCGAAGAAAAAAAAAGAGAAGAAAACGGACAAAAGACCTAATAATTACTGGCAGCAGGATTCGAGCGTTCCGCCGAACATATCCGATTTTATCAGGGAGGTAGTGACGATTAATCAATCGCTTTATTAGTATTTGATTTGATTGTGAACGGACAAAGATTTTAATGTCGCCTGCTAATTACACATGAGGGGGGGGAAGGAGCTCGGATCGTTGCGTTTGGACCGAAAGTGAACCGTTATCGCGACTGAAAGAAAAAGGAAAGAACACACAAAAGAAGAAGGAAAACGGGTAATTACCAACGTATACGGTGCTGGCCTTTTTCTTATTTTGTTGCAGGAGAAAAGGGAAAGTCTTTTCTTTTTTTTTTTTATTCGGAGTGAGTGCCCAGCGCAGGCCTATTCATGTGTTCAACAGCCTATGCAGTGCCAGGGAATTGTACTTTGGGGTGGGGGGGGGGGTGGAGGGAGACATGGGGCAGCAAACAAGTTGCTTTAAAAATTTTAAAAAATATATAAAAATACAACGTAATAAAAAGGAAAACGGGGCGGACTTGTCTGTGACACGTGCTGCTGGTTCTAGGCCACTCCTGACGGGGGGAAGAAAGAAAAAAACCTCTCCCGTACAGTTTGTCTCCGGTTCAGCGCTCCCCCCCCCCCACCCCCACCCCCTAAATGGACATACTTTTTCCCAAAATATCAGCATGCGGACAGAAATAGAACATCATTAAGCAGGTTTCACCCGAGTCACCCGGAGGCAGACATGAAATTCAGGCCAAGGAGTTAGCGGGGGTGATATAGAGCAAGGCAAGACAATACATGGATAGAATTGAGAGAGCTCCCATTATAAAGACATCGGCACAGCTGCTATTACAAAGTAAACTCCACCAGCACTATTAAGCAACCGTACGGAGCGAATCAACTGCTTCTTAATGCATTTATCCTGTACACGAAGGGACTCCAACCCGTCCATGAAGACTGTTTTTTTTTTTTGGGGGGGGGGGGGGGGGTCACCAGTTGTTTTGTGGCTGTTGTTGTTGGTTAAAAAACACAATAATGGCACATCAAGACAAAAAAAAAAGAGCTTCTCAAGTTAAACTCTTGGTACAAAGAATAGCGCACTTCTTCTCCCCGAGTAGACCTTGAAATGGCAGATAGTGATGGAGTTCTGGGAAAAAAAACGTGGATGGGTGGGGGGTGTGGGGGGGGGGGGGTGCACCGCGGCCACCACCCTCCGCTAGGTGAAGCGCGTCAGGAGTCTCGGAGCGCGACGCGGATCTCCGGGAGGTCGGACGCTTCCGGATCTTTCCTCTCATTTCTCGTGGTTCCGTAAAACAATTTTTGTATTTGAGAAAAAAAACACAACCTCAGTATAACGTAAGTGTCGGGAGCAGATAGAAAAATATTTATCATTGAAAGGACAGGAGCGTTACAGTACAGAGCCTCTTCTCCGAGTCATCGCGGTGAATAAGGCTCCTCTTCTGTCCACACGCCGCTGTGTTTCAGAAGAAGTTCATACTTTAATATTTTTTTTTCAAATTTTTTTTCCCCTCACCCTTCATCTTTAAAGATTCACTATTTACACGATAAATAAGTTCTATTCAATTCTTGTCCTTTTGATTAGTCTCATAGAATTTCTTGACATCATCTTTGAACACTTAAAAAAAAAGAAGTCTTTTATGTTCCAAGACAGAAGACAAAAATAACAGACAAAAGAAATAAAAATAAAAAAAAATCCCTATTTTCTTTTCTTCTATCTTGAGGACACGCCCACTTTTGGGGGCGGAGCCTTTCGGTCCCCTCGCATTTTACATCTGTGGGTCAACCCACGATATGACGACCCCTCGTTAGCTCCACTAGTCACTGGGGAGGGGGGGTGGGGGGGTAGTGGTGCTCGACACACGGTGGACAAAAGGGTTACCAAGTGCAATAAAGTCCAGCACTGCAGGCAACAACAAAGAAAAAGAAGGAAAAAAAAGGAAGAAACAAAAAAAAAAGAAGAAAAATGATGACGATGTCAAGCAATTATTCCCAGTGCGGTCCGTGGAGTTTTATACACGCAGATCAAGGAGACGTCAACGTGCCGGTTCAACATGCCTCCACTAGGCACTGCTGATCTCTGCTGTGGTGGTGTGGGGGGGGGGGGGAGCACATGGCCAGAGCCTTGCTAACCCAGCAAGACGGTGCTCTTCAAATTGTCCAGCGTGATTAAAAAGTCCGCCGAAAGTTTCAAATGACCGTGTGGGGGGGGGGGGCAGTGACAGTGAAGGGGGGCTTTTTTCTCTCCTTTTGTTGTTGTTATTTTTGTAGGAATATATGTACAATACTTTGCATTCGAATGTACTTTATTCCGCCTCCGCGAAGAAGTGTTTGAAAGCACGGCGAGTCGTTCAGCTGGGATACAGTCCGATACAAAGACGTGCCTTTCTGCTGCATGTTGAGGGGAATTCACGGGGGCGGCGCCGCGGCGTCTCGGTCGGTCGCCGTTTCCGTAGCGTCGCCAGTCAAAATTGGCGTTGGGAGGTCATCATGATATATATATATATATATATATATATATATATATATATATATATATATATATAAATTTAATTTCCTCTCTCGTATTTATCGTCATTCTCTGCTTATCTGTGAATTGATGAGCCTAGTCTGTCTGAAACCAACGGGGGGGAGGGGCTTAGTAAATGTGAATGTCGTAGACCAACTGGCATTTTAAGAATGCTCCCAGCTAAAGTAGCTTATGTGCATTAAAAATAATAAAAACAACAACATATAAGTAAACTCTTTGGTTTGACATGCACATTAATGGAATTCAGCGTGAAGTCCCACATCTGAAGAAAGAAAGGAAAGTAAGGATCGAGAAAATTCTATGAAATTGTCTCGAGAGAGAGCGTCTCATCTTTACGAAATCTTTCGATATTTTAATAATAATCACAGTAAGAAGCCCCTTCACAAGATGTCCAGCTCCATCTCTTCTTGTATGTTTTCACATTTCCCGCCCCTCACATGATGGAGACCTCCATGTTTATTGCACTTCCCCCCTTCACTCCTGCCTCCAGTGCACATGGACCGCTGTGAACAGGTGCCCCGTGATGGGATATGGCAAAATATGGCAAACACCGGATGAGGAAACAAGGTTAATGCTTTTCTTTTCTTTTTTTTTCCTGTCGTAATGCTGCAGTACCTCCCCGTGATTCGGTAGTTTTATATGGAGGTGCTTCTGGAAAAATAAATCAAAAACATCCGCAAGGATGTCTCACCCTCTACTGTATATTAGCGAGGCTGCGTGTTTACGATGCCGAATCCCTCCCGGCAGAATTAGAAGAAGAAAAAAAGTCGTCCTCTAGTTCACATATTCATATTCGAAGAAAAAAAACAAACAAGGCCCCCCCCACCCCCCGGTTGAATAACCAGCTCGCCTGCCCCTTTGTTACAAAGTCATGTCGAAATCGGAGGGCCCACTTCCGGCAACCTTCGGCTAGCGTCCGAATTTGAGCGTGCCGGTGCGTTCGGCGGGTGGGAACGGACCGCCGCCGCCGGGGAACGGACCGCCGCCGGGGGGGAACGGACCGCCGCCGCCGGGGCCGTCGGCCGCCGGGGGTCTGAGGGCCGGCGGAGGAGAGCGAGGCCCTGGCACGGGGGCGCCTATGCTGGCGGCGGAGGGCACGGCGGGCATGGCCACTGTCTGTATGATGCCCCGGTCGCACGGCCCCAGGTCCTCCAGACCCTGTGGGGGGCCCTCGTAGCCCATGTTGAGCCGCAGGGGCTGGTGGGCCTGGCAGTAGTCCACGATGGGCTGCTCGTAGCGGTAGAAGGTCAGCGCGCCCAACTGGTGGGGGACCTGTTTCAGACGGGGAGGATGGGGTGGAGGTCGGAGGCGGGGGCGGGATGGAGGGAAGTGAAGGAGACGAGGAGACAAAAAGGGAGAGGGAGGAAAAAAATGATACGTTAACCATCTGAAAAAGTGTATGATACTTTTGTGTTTCGAGGAGTTTCGTAATCACATTTGTATCCAGGTGATTGCATTTAATTGCATTTTCTTTTAAGATAATATTCATAAAAATTTAAATAAAGACATGCACAGGTTGTCACAGTGATTATAAAATGGTAAATTGCTACACCAGAAACAACGTTCTATCATATAAAAAGATATATATTTAAAAAGAAATTCAGATTATTGTGATTATTACCTTCGCATTGAAAATGCAGAAGGTAATGTTTTGATCGGCGTGCGTGTTATTCGCATAAGTCAAAAAGTATTAAACCGAATCGCATGAAATTTGGTGGGATGATTGGTTATTATCCGGGGACCATATGATTCAATTTTGGTATTGATCGGTTCAAAGGTCAAGGTCATGTCATGAAAAGGTCAACATCTTATTTTTACCATAGCGCGCGGCCAATTTGTATCCAATTGTCATGCAACTAATGCCAAAATGTTCATAATTCAATGCACAATCTTGTGATATGCGAAGGTATGCTCTCTACCGAGTGCCCGTTCTAGTTTCAATTGTTCTCGTAATCGCGGTGAACCAAGCTCAAACAGACTACGATTAAAGAACACCGGGTTGTTCTGCTTCAACACACGCTCTTTTCAAATACACATTGCACACTTTCTAAAATGATGCTTCGTTTTTTCTTTTTTTCCAATGCAGTCAATTTGTCACAAAACATTCCATTGTGCCTCATGACTCCGAGCCCACAGCACTAGTTTGCCAGTTACCGGCTGGCCCTCTGTAATCATCCACGCGTGGCGACCACCTGAGCCTGCAGCGTCCCCAAAACATTTTCTGCAAAATCCCTCCAAAAAATGTGGGCTGCGAAAACATCTACGACAACTGCTTTTTCTTTTGTTGTTGTTGTGAGAAACATTTCACTCCTACACGTCCTGCACTGAATGTGAAGACGTGCATTTGAATGTTAAGACGTTCGTACGAATGACACCTCTTTTGAGTTCAACCGTTTTTTACAAGGGCGAGTAAGCCCACATCTCTCTCTCTCTCTCTCTCTCTGCTCTCTGACTCTCTCTCTCCGTCTCTGCCAGGAGCCCTCGTCACATCTGGCTATGTGTCTGGTCGCGTGCTCTCCTTTCCAAAAAAACGCTAACCCTAACCGTGCCAAACAAAACAGATGAGACTCTGTTGACCCTCTGTCTGCCCAACTGAATCTCAAACTTATTGGCTTTGAGAAAGGAGAAGAAGAAAAAAAAAGGGGGCCATTTAAGAGATTTCTAACAGGCTGTGATAACAGCCGGCGAAGATGGCAGATGACCTGGATTAAACGCCGGCGCCTGGCAGAGCGACAGATCGTCAGGTCTGTGAACGTAGGCGACGAGAAGCGCACAACAGCATTGGGAGCTGCAGATATGACACCGACAAAGGAAGACATGAATAATACAACCTCCGCCACTTGAGGAGGCGTTGGAGGCAGAGCAAGTGTCACACTGCAGCATCTCCCCCTTTTAAACAGAACCAGTGACGAAAATATGTATTTATATACATACATTCATACAAGTGAGACTTACTTAAAATCAGGTCACCCTATTAAAAAATAGAAGGAAACAAATTCTACTTATCCATGTTTCTTTCTAGACAGATGGTTGGTTTTGAAGTGGCAAGATCTGATTCAGACTATCCAAAACTGGAAGTGCCTTTAACTTGCATTCTTTCTAATGGCCAGCAGGGGGCCTCTCCTCCGGTTGCACAAATAAGTCTTATCGTATAGAAGTCTATGAGAAAATTACTTTACTTATCTCTTTGATTTATTCCCTCAGTAAACATGAGTTTATGGTCTCGATCTCTAGTTTTAAAGACGTCTTCAATACAACGTGAAGTTTACTTAGTGAATTATGGTCCATTTAGTGTCAAACTGACAATAAAGCAGGGTATGATTTGGGCCGAGGCCTCCTTGTGATTGATAGGTCGCCACAAGGTAATTGTCATTTTTGGCCTGCCAAAACCGAGATGGCGAAACGAAACAATAGATGGCGACAGATAGAAATGACAAACTCTTATATCCGGTTTAAGGATGTCACTGAATTGCATTCGTACTTCTCTAAATCATTGAAACGTGACATTGAAAAAGCTCCAAAGCAACAGATCCCAAGATTTGGTTTACCTGGTATAGTTTTCATTGAAGAAGAGTAAATACCTTTGCAAAGATATGCACTCTACCGAGTGCCCGTTCTAGTTCCAGATGCATCGATCTCAAAACCTTGAAACTACATACGTCAAAACTAGCTGTAATGTCGCTACAGCATGTGAGGAAATGTCTTTTCTAATTTGGGGACTACACAATTAAACTACAAATGATCTCCCAGAGGAGCAAAGCAAAGTCAACCAAGTAGACTGAGAAAAAAGAAGAAGAAGAGAATCACCGCTTGGCACGACCCTGAAAACGTTTCAGCCAATATCCGAACATTTATTAAATTTATTATATAATGGCATTCGGAGTGGAGCAAATCTATTTTAGGGAATTTGAGAGAATTCATTCTAGGATTTGTGAAAAAATGTCCGACTGTGTCAATGAAATGCAGATATATGCTGGCTGGGAAAGAGAGGAAGAGTTAGCGTCTGTGTGAATGTGTGCGTGTGTGTGAAGATATTTTTAAAGTCAAAAGGAAACAGTCTGGGCAAACGCATCTCGGCGGTTCAGGAATTACCCTGTACCGCGGGGCTGAGATAAAGCCACTCCGAACGCATTAACACCAGTTCTGTTTTAGATTAAACACACACACACAAAACGGTGTTGTTGGTGGCCTGGAGCATTTACCGCAACACGCTTCAACGATGCGGCGTTGCATTACCGTTCAGCAAAGTCATAGTGGTGCATCCTACTTCAGAGCATTGCTCACCTCGTCTCCAGATAATGTATAGGACCGAAGTTTAAGTTCCACCCATCATCCTCCGGCCCATCGCTTTTCTATCAGCTCCATCCCCACGCCTTCCTTCTTTCCATACCCCGATCCCCCTCGGATGGAGTCCCATTAAGTGCAACTGACTCATTACATTACAGGCACTCAGTGGATTACTCCCCTCATTCCCCTTTTCAGTTTAAGCCCCGACGCCATCACCACCACCGGCGGCACCTCAGCATCCGCACACAGGTCCAACGGATTAATTAACCGATATTAAGTCCGCACCGTTCCAGTGGCTTCCATCACGTTGTCGGGGCATTAATCTGGCCCAACGCGTTTGAGAGAGTGTTGCGTAATAGAACGTGGTCGCCTGAGGACGGGAGGGGCGGGGTAGAGCGCGGCGCTAACGCGAGGGTGACCAGACGTCCTCTTTTCCCCGGACATGTCCTGTTTTTGAGACCTAAACAATGCGTCCGGCAGGGATTCCAAAAAGGTCTGGGATTTTGCTTTGTCAGATATTTGTGTTTCTCTGGGTTTTCACAAACTAGTTATTACCCCTTACAAGTTTTGGAAATGGTATCTCCCTTACGTTCCACCTTCTTGCGCGAGCTCTGACGGTCTAGAGAACAGCCATTGGTCAACCGATCTCAGGGTTGCCAGATACACGGTAATTACCCTCCAAATAATGTGACCATTTTGAGCCTTTGGTACGATACTTCACCATTTCCAATCTGTCAACACGGAGCACCTCGCCGCCTCCACTAGTTGCGTTGTTCACAGCTCATGACGTCTGCAGCCATGCCGAAAAGTTAAAAAAAAAAAAAAAAAAAAAAAAATGCTATACACTTATTTATTTTACCAAATGTTCTCAAAGAAAAAAACAATATGTGGCCTAAGTGGGAATGGATGAGTTCTTATCTAACAGGCTGTTGAGAGATTTTTTTGCCGTTTATTTTTTGCTTTCATAAAGACATCCCAGGGCCAGTCCTTCCTGCATTGTGTATATTCCATCTATTACTATTCACTGATGTAGTAATCTACGCTCTTCTGACCCTTTATCCACCAATGACATCTTCCTGCCAGACACATGATGAAAAGGATGTGGGAAAAAAAAGAAAAAAAAAAATCATCTAAATTGTAATATTCCATCTATCCATCATTGTATCTCTACTCTGTGTTGAACTGAAAACATGTTGGCTGTGTACATTCAGGCAAAATTGCTTTCGGAGGGTGGTGTCTGCATGCATTCGAGGAGAGGGTTGTTGTGTTTAAAAAAAGAAGAAGCTCACGCCATTTCGTTTCCAGCCTCGTCACACCAAGTCAGAACCGCATCAAACATTTCGACGATAAGTACCCGGGCGTGTCTTTGTTTGGACACTTTCATCTTCTTCTATAGTGCCGTGAGTGCAACCTGAGACGAGACGCTCATAAGGTCTAGACGCTCCCTCCATTGGAGCATAAAGTACCCACTGACGTGGGCTCCCTCACTAAATCTCTGGCTTTCAGGCTTTTTTTCTCTCTCGTACCGAGCACATCATTTACATATCCGGCTCTGAATGGGCGCCCGTCTATGTTTGCCGCTGTGTGGAAATGCGAGTCTGACATCGCATTTACTGACGCTTGACAAAATGGTTCATCTTCAACAGGGTTGAAGTCTTTTCGGGACTGATTGCTTCATATGGTGTCTTTACTTTGCAACATCCGACATTACTTAAAGTCTGTGTTGTTCAGGGGGGGGGGGGGGGGGGGCTGTGCAAGGTGGAGCACGCAGCATAAAGCGGTGGAAAGTGGAAACGGGGAGCATGTGATCATGTCGCTAGGCAAACGTGGAGCGGGAAAGCACATTTTGGTGTTAAAGGGCCAGTGTGTAGGATTTGGTGGCTGATTGCAACCAATCGGAGCGTCTCGGGAGGGCAAAGCCTGTATGAGAACTACAAAAAAAGAAAATAAGAGGCCTCAATTAGAGACAGTGTTTAGTTTGTCCTCTCTGAGCTACTGTAGAAACAGTGTGATGCAACAAAGCCGTAGATTTAAGCGGATTTATAGCGAGCAGCTATTGTGTAACTGTTCATTTACTAATTCATTTTTATTTTTCCATTAGATTTAGTTTAGTTTTAGTTTAGTTTTGTGTATCCTCAATTAAGACGTTGTTGGTCGGGGGGGAGTTTGTCCATAAGAATAATACTGTTGACTTGAATGCTTGAGGGGGGGGAAGAAAAATGCTTAATGTATCACAATTGCAGTGTACTTAATTAAATAAAACTATATATAAAAAATAAAAATAAAGATTTAAGCGGCTCATTCCGAGGTGGCAACAAAAACTATGATTATTTTGAGATAATAAACCACTAAAGCAATCCATACTTCTTAATAATTCTATTTCTGCAAGTCGATCAACCTACATGCGACACACCGGCCCTTTAAGACAAGAGGAAGGCCTCGGCAGTTATCTTCCCTGCTGAGAAGAAGACACTCAAGAAGCTTGTAATCAAGAAGGGCTCGGTTGAACAACATCTTTCCCCATAATCTTTTTCCCCATCACTGGACACATTTAAAATACAGTCCAGTGCGAGCTGTCGTCGCGGCCGTGCACCCAAAAGGTCACCGGCAAGACAAGGTCAAAGTTGAAATGGAGTGACCTTTGGACACAATCAGAGCATGGGAGCCGCGCTGAACTTAGCTCTCAGCCTCCAGCTCTTGCATCTCCATAGCACAACAATGGCTTACTCACAAAGCAATTCCTTAGCTGATGGTGTGCATCATGTATGTATGTGTGTGTGTGGGAGCCTCGGTGCAAGTCCATCCTATATGCTGCGTTGTTTACTGCAGCTTCCACCTGTCAGAAAGACAGATAGGAAAGGAAAGCTCACCTCAAAATGCTGCACCGATGGATGATTTTCTCCTCTTGGATCTCTGCCACATGTACCTGGTTGTGCTCCGGCTGACAATGACTGGCATGCTGCCTCTTTATCTCCGAATGCCCGAACACACTGGAATGACCTTAGAGCCATTTTGTCCCCCAAAGCATTGAAGCAACCTGCCTGAGGAGATTAAGCCACCCAGATCAGTGTCACCAGATTGTCTTTAAACTGGCTTTCATCTGGGAGACGTATATTCTCTATGCTGTTTTTTGCATGTTTAAACATAGGCTGTGTGATATTTGTTTGCTGGTTTGAGTTCTAAGCCACAGTTCAACCCAGATTATTATTACACGGACTCTTTTGTTGTCGTAGCGACACCTCTGTGTGTGCCGGATTAACGAGAGACGGATAGAAAAGAAAGAAAAAAAATGATTAGAGAATTCCTCTGTCCGTGGATACGTCTAAATTACTTCCTCCGAGTACCTCTAATAAGCAAAAACGACACCCAAATCCCATTAATTCATTTTCTCTTCCTCCCTTCCTCTCGGCATTCCAGCGGCCCTCCAAAAAAGTTGTTTTTCTCTTTTGCATTCACGCTTTTACGAGCAGCGAAGGAGACGCCGACTGTGCTGCAGGCAGACCACCCCGATGCCTCCTCTCCGCGCTTTAGGAGCATTACGGTTCAAAAGCCCGCCGCTCCCCCAGCCAAACACTTTGATGCTCTTGAGTCGCCGCATTGTGGCGCACGCAGCAGCGTGACGCCGCCAACAGACTCCCACTAAATGGTTGCTTGGGCTGTTCTCATTATTGTTTTTATGACTGTATACCCATGGATCAAGTTGGGAAATGCAAGTTTTTAAAGCATTTGGATAACACTCTATTCCCTCATTATTATTTTTCTTACACATGTTGTTTTTAAAGACTGTTACTCTTTTATAACAAGGGTGTTAGCGTTCTCCGTCTATATTTCAAGTATAATATTTGATATAGGTTCAGGGCTCAAATGTATTCATAATGAGTCTGCATGTGCGTGGTCCTTTTAAATATGGAGCGAGTTTACGTCGATCATTTAAAAAAAAAAAAAGTATAAAAGGCAACCGTATCTTTCCTTGACAGTCTTTTAGCTATGCTGCATTACCTCTACTGGCCAACAGGGGGCGTCCTGTTTATGGTGTTGCAAATCTTGTATCTCCTTGTCCCACGGTGTTGTTGTACAAAGTGCTTACTGCCTCCGGGGTTCAATCTCAACTCCCACAGATCTCCAGCTTTAGGCCCTAATGCTTCTTCCACCCACCACAAGTTTCCTCTACTATCTCCTCCTCGCTTTTACTGGAAAGTTGCTTCATGAAATAATGAATAGGAAATATATTTCCTTTATTGTGACTATGAACTGAATGTGTAATCAGAAAGTAGATTATTATCATCATACATTACTATATTATGACACATGTATATTCGTAGTATAGGTAATGATAGCTGTGGTTGTGTTAGGAGAAGCATATTTGATGGTAGTGGTGTATTACTTAGTAGTATTTGCTGTAGCGATGGTGGTGGTAGTGGTAGTAGAAGTGGTGTATGTTTGTTTGTTTGTATTTTATTCAGTCAATCAAATCAAATACAATACTATCCTGTATAATGTACAAAAGAGACTGAAAAGGTATAGGTAGAAGCGAAAAATGCTTATAAATTCCTATCCTAAATTGAAATCAAAATAAATCAGAAAATGTATGTAATAAAAAGAAAAATACGTCCTGTTGGGTGAAGACCACGTGACTAAGAGCGCTATGCGTGCATCTCGTTGACATTGCCGCGTCATCAGAAGCCGTTCAGGGAACAGACGACTGAGATCGAGCGTCCCAAACCACGACAGCAAGCGGTGAAGCATCAACACCGCCGGCTTGTTTTCAGACATCATCGTCACAAGAGGCCGACCGCCCCGGCTGAGCGTCCTCCTCCGATTCGCTCCTCAACGACGGAACCCCTCCGCATTTCTTTCTACGGAGACGCCGTGTAACGCCCACTTTGGCACGATCGAATCAAGCGCCCCCTACGTATTGCATTTCACCCAGAAATAGATGAAAACGGAGGCTGAAGACGCTCTTAACCGCTGCTTTGTGTCTCCGAGACAAACTTCCACTGGATTCGAGAGGCCTTTCCAGGACTCCCAGGAGCCATAAAAGGTCAGTTAACTTCAGAGGCGCGATGTACAACCTTGACATTCCCCTCGCCGAGCTGTGTGTGAAAATGAGCCCACATGTCCCGCATTTTAAACTAATTGATTCTCTAAACAAGCCGTTAGCCTCCCACTAATTCCTTAATGACTTGAGGTCCCTTTATGTGCCGTGACTCTTGATTACAGGTCCCTGGCACAAGACACACACACACACACACACACTGGACATACTAGTAAATACATGCAGAATCCACACAGGGAGACGCTTTTAAAAGGAAGGGAAAGTGTGAAAAAAAGAGAGAGAGAGTAAACCGGGGAAAGATGGAGTGTTAGAGAGCAAGGATGGAGCGCCCCCCCTTCACGCACCAATGGGTGCCCGGCATCGGCTCATCACAGCCTCCACCCACTCGGCGGTACGTACAGTAGAGGAGCTTCCGCCGACCCCAGCAAATGGGCCGTGAAATGTTACTCAATGCTCGACACGTTCCTCAGCCCGGGTTTGCATTCACACACACACACATATTCACACATTCACACAAAAGCATGCAGCACAACACACAATTACCGCAACTAATGAACTGATCCTATACGCAACAATGGGAGAGCTTGCAATGTACAGTATATGCGTACTGTTGTACACTTGTTTTTTTCTCTTCAAGGTCTCATGTTTGATCACTTCTTTCAGTACAGACAACGACTGCAACTAATGACGACTATAACTGTTAATGATTTCCCCTCCATTAGTTTACGACCCCTTCGAAAAGAAATGACAAAAATAGCTCTGTTTGGCCACCAGTTCAAAACAAAAAGATATGACATCCTCACATCGCCACGCTGGAAGCAGGAACAAGCGCTGACAAATTGGTCATCATACTTGCAGATTCTCTTAGCAATCAGTTCAATGAGCGGTAGCGAGTGATTTCCTGTCTTTTGTTGCCCTGGGTTTACCTCTCAGGCGACGTACAGACTGCCCTCGGTGCTAGTACCTGTAGGCGCTACTTACATCCTTTAACTGCATGCGAAAAGAAAGCATTGTTGTAGCTTTTACAAATAGAACATGACAATCAAGGAATGATAACACCTTTATACAGGGTTCGTACGGTCATGGAAAACCTGGAAAAGTCATGGAATTTTAAAATGGTCATTTCCAGGCCTGGAAAAGTCATGGAAAAGTCCTGGAAATCCATCGGTCAACATGTGTGAGAACCCTGCTTATAAGGACCGGGCAATTATTGCGTTTCTTCCCCGTTGTCATCACTTCCATTAAATCTCCTCCACCCATGTTCTCCGGCGCCCGAGCGCATATTAAGAGGGCAGATCGACGGCCTTGTCAAAGGAGAACCACGCGTAGTTCCATCTCCGCCCTCCCACATTGGATTCACAGTCCCCAAATCTCCCGGCCGGTCGCGCGTGTCTCGCATTATGCGGCGGCGCTGGCAGTGCGCTCTTGAGTAACGAGCATGACCCGACACAAACGCTGTGTGGCCAACTTGGCTCGACGGCGGGGGGAATCGGCAGTCACACTTTAATCAGGGATATTGGGCAGGAGTGTGCCTGGGAAGGCAACGCCGGGGGCTTTTAAAGACCTGACTAATAAGACATGTCAAAGGGAAGCTGGGCAGCTGCCAGAGCCGATACGCAGATCTCTTCCCTCTCCGCTTCCCGTCCTGATACCACCGCCTTGACAGCATTCGGACACAGATGGCCATTTTTTCTTTCTCTTCGTACAAAGATAGATATTCATCGATGCAAACAAACAAAGGCAAAACAAGTCTCACAAATGAATCAGTCTGTCGCGCTCTTTTTTTGTCTGTTTTGGCTCTCTTTCGACCTTTTGCGTTGACCGTTTTTTTGTTTTTTAAAGTTGAGAGGAGGGTCGGGAACGCTCGAGGAGTTCGCCGCAAATTTCGTCTCCTCGAATCGACACGCTCCGTTTTCCGAATTAAATGTGTGAAATGCTTTTGTTTGTTTTAATCATTGCTTGGCGGGGCGCTCCTCGCCACCCGCCCACTCGTTGGCCTCTGGCACACGGCGGTGAGGCGGTGATTGAGCGGCCGGTCGCTCATTTGATTGGAGAGGAAGATGGAAAAGGCGGAAAAAGAAAAGGGAGCTGTGGAGGTCAGGGGAAGATGCATTGCACGGATGCCTCTGTTATCCAAGACATATACTGTAGTTATAGTGATCAAAGTAAAAAGGAAAACATGGCACTTATCCACTTCAATAAACAAAGGCTTGCTGATGCAATGCGGTGGTGCATGCAGGGGTATTATCCTTGAAAGACTATGACAAGCTGCTTATTGTATGATGATCAGTTAAGGGCTCAAATGTATTTATAATGAGTCTGCATGTGCGTGGTCCTTTAAATATGGAGTGATTTTCCGTCGATCATTAAAAACAAAAAGGTATTAAAGGCAACCTTATCTTTCCTTGAAAGTCTTTTGGCTATGCTGCATTACCTCCACTGGCCAACAGGGGGCGACTCCTCTGGTCGCAAATGGAAGTCAGATGGTCGTTGAGAAAATGGCTCTATTTCTCTCTTGATTTATCCCCTCAGTAAACATTGTAAACATGAGTTTATGGTCTCGATCTCAAATAGACCATAAAGCAGAGTACGTTATAAGCTTACTGCCACTACCCGAGCAGTATGCTGTGTCTCTACGTCTCTCCTACGCATACCAAATATGGTCACAATATGCTCAAACGAGTGGGTCGCCATGATGACGACACCCACTTCTGATCCACCATCTACGGGCAGACACAGTAGCACCCTGAGTTGCCCGTGGTTGACATTGCATGGCGCGGTTGTGGAAAGCCATCGCTGTTAAATCGGTGGCGCTAAGTAAGTTATGGTTATAAAAAGAAAAATATGGTTTGGCTTAAAATAAGCCATCACTGTGTGTGCTTCAGCACATAGTGTAAGGTCCCATGACATAGCATATCATAGCATATTCAGTTAAGATAAAACCAACTTGTGGTTTAACCCCGGGACACGAACACCAGTCCCCATTTCGTGACACGGTATCGCAACGGCGAGGGGCGCCGACTAAGCGTCGATATTTGACGTGAGACCTCAATGCTTTTAGGTAGTATCACACGTTCTGTACACTGAGAGTAAAGTTAGTCTTAAATCAAAGGCTATCATATATAGTATCTTCTTTACAAAAAGGTAGATTTAGAACTATAGTTTAAAGTTGAAATAAAGCATCTTTACAGCTAGCACTCTTTAAAACCTTAAGTCATAATCGCACATTAGCCTTTAGAGTTAGTTTCCCGTAAAATAAATAAAAACATTTTCAATATGTCACAGTGTCATAGTCGTCTCATTTAGCTATATAGTCATACATAAATATGATAGGTGTAGTAGTACAATGGGTGGGCTCCTGGGTACAGTTTTAAAAGTGATGGCGCTGTTCTTACAAATTAATATAAGGGTTCTTACAACTGTTGTTCTCTTATTCTGAAAACTGAAATAACTGGCTTATTTCTATTCTACAATAGAATTACGATAGCAAAATAAAAGGTCTGTGCCTCTTATTAAGTCCTTTTAGCTTGTGTCTAATTGTATTTGACCTCTGATTTAATCACAGTTCTTGAACTTTGACAAACTCAAGATACTTCAACTATCTTAAAATACAGGTTGATATTTATTAGCGTGTATACAATAAACAAAATGACATGCATTCCCTTATCAAAAGAGACACTACGCTATATCAACAAAACCCCAAAAGGATTATGAATTCCTCTTGGGAACATCTTAAACATGTGAACATCAACATACGGTAAATCCACACTCACTCTCTCTCTCTCTCTCACACACACTTTTAACTAGTAACCGGTGTGTTTTCTTTTTCTTGGCTATGCGCACAGACACGCACAGAGCAGCAGCCACTAATTTAAATTAAAGCGATAACAACAACTTATTTGGCAGTAATTATGATAGATTGTGGAGCGTTGAATTAATGAGGAGGCGTATGTTTTCATCTGAAAAAGGTAATTAGCCAAGGGGGCTGAAGTAATCGCGGGAAAACCCAGGTCGCTGCAGGCGGTCCCCGAGGGGACAGCTTTGCACATGGCCCCGCGGCAGAGCCAATCCCCCGGGACAGAACCCGCTCGCTGAGAAACCTTGACCGGACCGTTCCCTCGGGGGCCAGAACGTATCTAGTCTGAATTTCAATTAGAGGTTGTGCAAATGGAACTAAAACCCGAGGGCGGCCGAGCAACGCAGTCATGTGGAATTTAGAGAATCTTTGGCGAAAAACGGCTTTGATCATCTTCCCTGTTGTTTGACGAGAAGGTGCAGTCTGGTGCCCGTTTCATCTCTCTTCATTTGCTTTGATACAAGAGATTTAAGTTTTTCCTATGAATACATATTCAATGGTTTGAAAGGAACTGTGTATCGCCGTCGGCTAAATAATGTTATTGGTATTAATAGAGGGTATAAAGATGAAGGATGTGATATGCTTAAGATTTTTTAAGCCATTGGAGAAAAAAAAAAAAAAAAAAAAAGTATATACATGTTTACTGGTCTTTTGTGTTAAGACAATCTTAATTGTGATCTTAGGATTTCTTTGGGCAAACAAACTTACTCTATTTCCCACTGAGTTAGCAGAAGGCAGATTAATGCCACTTAGTGCAAATCACAGCACCTCAGCTCAGGTTTGCACATGCTTTATGGAATTTTCACAGGAAAATGAGTATATATATATATATAAAAAATTGTTTAATGTATATATTTAAAATAAATTAATTAAAATAAATAAAATAATTAATTATTCTAGTGGGAAAACATTTTCTTCAGAGCTAAGATGTTTGATGACTGATGTTTTCAAGATTCCCACTTTCGCAGCAAATTATATCCACTTAAAAAAGGTGCATACACATATTTGTCTGTGCTGTTAGCAGCATTAGCGTCTCCATGTTGAGAGCTGTGTGGAGGCAATACTTACGCTTTCAATTTTGTATTCATCACCTTTAAGACCCAAAATCAAGAATTATTGCACACAGCGACTTCACTCACGCCTGTTGAACTTTGTCATTTCAAAGGCTGAAACAACCAATATTTTGGCTATGATGAGAAGAAAGAAAAAAAAAGTGTTTCCCATGTTCCTCGTCTCGCAACGCACACAGAGCTCCGACGTGTCGCCGCGAGCAACGGAGACGAGCAAACAATGACTGACAGGCCGTTATAAACCTTGAGAGAGATGCCTGTTTAGCAAATGGTAATTAAAACCGCCTGAATCCTCAAATCTCTGATACATACTTCATCAGGTGGCTCTCGGTGATTGCTGCTCTAATGGAGGCAACAGTATTCAAATTGCCTTCGGTATAATATTACCGCAGAGCACCCCTACCGGCAAACCGCTACCACCCCTCCCCCCCCTCCCCGCCCACTCTCTCGTCTCCCAGATGGCACTGGGAACACAAACCTGCATATGCAGACAAGTACCGATACACGCATGCAAACACAGACACACACACACACACACACACACCGCGTGTGTGCAGTGAGAAATGGCACTTGTCATGTTCACGCATGAGTCATGCATGCATATTCACGGGAAGCTCGAGCTATTTTTAGTGTCATTTCTGGCGATACAGCAGTTCGCTTCAAATTCATATACGTAATAGGGCATACACGCCGTGTTGCATTGCAACGGGTTCTGCACAATGGAAACACACACGACTGGACCGGTTATTGTGAAAACATAAACATCATTCATTCGCTGCCTTTCACCCACATGCATGCTGGGACGAGTCCATACAACTCCTGTGACCTGATAATAAAATGTGTGTGTGTGTGTGACAGATGAATGGTCGGATGGACGCCACACCAATGTGCAGTGTGGACGTGTCAATGGGAATACAAAATATTGCTCCTCCGTTGTCGGTGACTGGAAGATCTATCAAAACTCCCTGTGAGTGATGGCCCTCTCGGACCCTGCTTTTAAAAAAAAATAATATTCAAGTCATACGCAGTCAGCTCCAAAACCATAAAATGACTCCTGCACCACCCGAGGAGCTGCGGGCACGGCCGCCGCTGGATTTCAAAGTACTTCTGTCAACATGCGAGGTTACACAACCTCCCATGAGGGGTTGAGGTCGGTGGGGAGGGTTTAAAAAAAAAAAAAAAAAAAAAAAAGAAAACTGATTTTTTTTTTAAATCGCAAAATACTGCTGTCTGCTGCACTTTGAACAGCGGTGGGTCCGGGTCCACATCGACGTGTTTCCACCACCTGGGCTCCCTGTCGCCGGTTCTCTGATCTCGTTTTATTGCTCTTTCCCTCATCTGCACAGGATTTTTTTTTTTCTCTCCTCTCTGTTGCTCGGCTCATGTCGCATCACATGCATCCAGAGACGCGGCAAAAAAGATGTACAAGCGTACTGTATGTATGCGGAGGGAGTTTTTTACGTGCTATTGGTGCGGTCATCAAGTCGCCCACGATTGCGTGATAATAAAAAAAAAGAGGGAGAGTACCTGTTCTGATGTTTATACTTTTATTTAATTTATTCACTTTTTTATATATTGATTTTTTTTGTTTCACTGAACAAAAAAGGAACGAGACTAAACTTTGTAAATGAAAAACAAATAAATTATAAAATAGAAAAGAATTAAAAATAAATACAAATGAAATACAAGTAAAGAAAAGAAAGACCACCAGTAGAAGATACATAGGAAATAAATAGGGCTTCATCAATCGCTCTTTAAAATTATCATTGTTCTTTTCAGGTCAGCTGAGAACAGATGTTAGTACTTTTTCAAACCAAAGTAATTGGAAGCTGCCAGCTTCCAATTTAGTAGTTTTGTCCATTGTGAAAAGAGGAGGTGTAACAAAGATAACTTTTTATTTGAACTTCGTCAATCAGACGCTCCTCGTCCAAACTTTTATAACTGAATAGTTTTAAGATTAGGCAAGATCGGTATTGCCCAATTGTTACTTTGTTTAAAGGGTTTTGAAGTTAGTGTTATGCCCCCCCCCCACACACACACACACACACTCACAAACACTCTCCCCTAAACTGAGACGGTGAGCACATTTCCTCACATTTCTAAGTTTCAAGTCGGCAACACTGCACATTTTAATTTGTACCCCTTTCACATAAAATTGGGGACGGGCCCAGAATCCCCCCACACACACACACACACACACACACACACACACACACACACACACACACACACACACACACACACACACACACACACACACACACACACACACACACACACACACACACACACACACACACACACACACACACACACACACACACACACACACACACACTCCACCGGTGACTCTGTGACCAATGAGCTGGCAGGCTGCGCGGGCCGCAGCAGACCGGTGGTTGAGGACCGTCGGATGCGGTGGTGACTCGGCTCTCTGCGGTCGGCGTCGTGTCTCGGGAATAAGACGTCCCAACGCGCCGGGGACAACACGCCGTCCAGCTGTTAGACCGTTGCACTGTTTTGTTTTGTATTGTATTGTGTTGTAATGTATATTTTTGTGTATGCACACTGAGAGTCACTTTACCAAGTCAAATTCCTAGTTTGTGCAAACTTACTTGGCCAATAAAACTGATTCTGATTCTGATTGAGGCGGCACAACTCGTACTCGCAAGTTTGACGATCAATCGCTCACCCTGGCCGGACGGGTCTTGAACTCTCCTGAAGCAGATTTGTTCACGGGTTGCCAGGTCTTTTTTCATCTTTTTCTTCTTCACATTTTTCTTTTTTTTTTTACATTTCCCCCTCTTCTGTACCAGACGTGAAACATTTCTCTTTTAGTTCTACGCCAAATTACATTCCTTTGATTGACAGAACCCAGCGACTGAACGCAGAGGGGGAGGGGGGGGGGAGAGCTCAATTTGTATCCCGCCATGTACTTGAGGCGGAATTTAAAGCTGACAGATGTGGAATAACTGACCCCCCTCCCCCCCCTCCCACCTCCCCATCACCACTCCACCTCCTAGAGCACGGTGAGAGGTGACCAAGGACTCTGAGGCCTCGGGGATCCCTCTTGTCCTCGGTAAAGTCAGCTATCTTTCTGGAATGGCAACGCAGACGAATCCTCATGTTTATAGAGAAATATAGATATTTATTAATGCAGCCGAACTGTCTCGGGATACTAATACCTGGCCGCGTAGTTTGGATGTCCTTGTAGGAAACCGTTTGTTATCCCTCACAATGATGAGAAGGATTTTTTTTTTGACATTCAGGAAGTAAATTCTTTGTTTGGGTAATTACCCAGCCAGCTCGTGTCTGTATTTATTTTATTTTTATGGAAGTCTAACTAAAAACGAGGGATCATTTTGATAATTATTGCTCTAATTATTTGTATTTCTTTTCTCATTATGCACTCCCTCTATGGAGGCATGGTCACGACATGAGGGAAAAAAAGTCCAAGAATAAATAACAAAAAATGTTAATTGATTTAGAATAAATTTGACAAGTTACTGTGTTTCACAGTCGGTTCATTTACATGTTGTACACACGTTTATTCATATGATTAGGGTAAAAAAATCCAGAAACTGATTTCATCTCCCGTTTCTCTTTTATATTTGAAATTAACCCCTTTTTAGTTTCTATATATATATATTAAAAAATATATATGTGTCACAGCTGGATTAAGGGTGGACCCAAATGCACGACTCAGGAGACATGAAATTCTGATCAAGATGTTTACTATAATTCTTATCAGGATAGAAACAAGAACACAAGGTAACGCGGGAGCGCTTGGTTACGGAGAACACAAAACAATCTGGCAGAGGACAAGTGGAAGTGAGGGAACTAAATAGTGAGGGACTAACGAGGGGATGGGCTGCAGGTGAGAAGGACGTGAGGACCAGGTGAAGGTAATGAGGGACTAACGAGGTGATCAGAGGCAGGTGAGAAGGGAGCAGGATCTGGAATGACAGGATAGTTAGTGACAGGATGAAAACAACTTACAAAAAAAGGAAGCTAAGGAGCTGAACCGTTACAATATGTGTATATACTAGAAACGATCAATCTGATTAATTTTAATACTGAAGAAAATGTGTCTCATGGCACTCAAAATGTGTCTCATGGCAGATCTAAAGTCATAACTAGCACCTTTTTCTGGATGAAATTCCACTTGATTTGCTTGTTGATTCCTCATCAAACGCGTCAAGCACCATGAAGAGAAAGGTCTGCTCATTTCAACGGGATGTGTGTGATGTTTGCATGTTTTCAGTTTTAATGAGTACAGACACCAACAAAAACATTATTTTCTTCTCTCCGCACGAGACGCGTTAATCGTTTGCCGAGCGGATTAAACGCTGATACGAATAGACGGCGGACTGAAGTGAAAACACAAGACGCATGGGGAGAAGTTACAAAAGGTCCAGTCTGTGATCTGAAAGGCTCCAAAAGAACAAACAGAAAAAAATAGCATCAACTGGACTGGATGTGTTAGGAAGCGCCTGCACGACACAGGCGATCCGACCCACGACGATACGAGAGTCTTATCACATCTAATGGCCTCAAAAAAAGAGAAAGAAAAGAAGAAAAAAATTGAATCAAAAGATTGAAGCCACTTTCTTCGGTCTCGGTTCCTTCACTTCTCGCGTGTCGGGAGTAGACATGAAAGCGGCCTGATGGCTCCAGCTTTTTTTTCCGTTTTTTTTATTGCCGTCCTCTCGGGGTAATTGCACTTTCTTCCTTACTTTTAAAGCCCTGTCAGTCTGCCGGAGCTAAACGACAGCCTCGTGGTAACCGAATTACAGGCGGGGGGAGCGGGAGCCAAAGAAGCACCTTCCTCTCCCGACTCGCCCGGGCCTAAGTGGTCCGATTGCTCGGTCATGTCCTGGGCATTTAAGAGCGCCCGTTTCCATGGCGACACCTTTCAGACAAGCATCAACAGCAAAAAAACTAAGCGTCTGATGCAAAGTCCACTCCATTAATGGCTCGGTATTTTGGGAACGATTGATTATTTTCTCCGCCATGACGACCTGCAATCCCAACTTTCTTTTTTTGGGCTGTTTCTTTGAGTTTTTTTTTTTCTTTGATAGCTTTGAAGGCTGAATAGCTCTCGCAAAAATATGTTGTTAAAGAAAGCACAAAAAGAAAAGATTACACAACATTGTTAAGAGGTGTTTCGCTGCCATCTTGGTGTGAAGATTTGCCTCCTTTGTGGCTTTGATGACGTTTTGGTACGCAGCACCCCGGAGTGGCTGTCATCATTACGCTGTTTATGCATCGCAAGTCGTATAAATGCGCAAATTTCTCCGCGCCGTGATTCCACAGGTAGTTTTTATCTTCTTCTTCTTTTTTCAAATACGAGACATCAGGTCTTCCTATTAGCAGAGTGATTTGGCTTTGTGCGTCGCTCAGAGCGGCGGTTCAGACGAGAGAGACGACGTTCAGTTCAGCGGGCTGTTAACTCAAAGGGATTTCAAAGAAATGTTGCAGCTGTTTTGATCATGATGAGACAATGCTCTATAAGCTTTGTCACTAAATGTGAGGGACACGGATAACGAGCGTGCTCCATCTTAAAAGAAATCTTCCCGCGATGCGATAAAACGGCAAGAATCCAGAGTTTTCCAACAAAACCAACATGGCTCTAAAAAAAGTCACCAGGCAATACGTCAATTTTATGTGTATTTGCGGTGGCTAAAAATCGGAAAAAGAAAGTAGGACTCATTTTATACGTTTACTGATAGTGAAATCCTGGTCACAGTGTGGATTTGACCTGAAAAAAGAAAGTATTGCCAACAAAACCGTTTACAAAAGTAAAGTAGATACAATTTGCCAAACTGTCACATTTTACTGGACTTTTTTTTTTCCCCCTCCATCATATCAGCAGTGGACCACATGACTGGCCCTGTATCCAATATTCAATGGAAAGAAAGAAGAAGAAAAAAAGAAAACAGACAACCAGTAAAAAAATATATTGGCAGCCCAACAATAGTCTAACTCGCCAGATGTTTGACTCCAGATAATGCCTCGGTTGGTGCCAGCAGGTTTTTTGGCCGGCTCCATCTCCTTCTGCTCGGCGTTAACATTTTCAAAGCCCCCCCCCCCCACACACACACACACCTCACCCATCCCCCCCTTCTCTGCAATCTCCTACAGCAGCAAAGCTCCCAGCCCAGCTAGCAGCAGGTTACTAGAACGGCCATGTTGGGAAACTGCGAGCGGCGGTTTTGATGTGGTACCCACGGCCCACGATGCTGCAACCGCTTCTAGCTTAATTACAGTAGAAGGGGCAATTGGCATGCTACTTAAATTTCCACAGCAAGGAGGGAAAATCGAGTGTGTTTCTTACTTTCTTCATTAAAAAAATGTTTCTTCCGGTCCTGGTAGAACCGAAGTTGTGATAATGGCCCGCTGTGATTATTATGAGCGTTATTCTGACTAAGTGCAATGTAAGTAAGTAAAGTTTATTTATATTGCACTTATCACAGTGTCTCAAAGTGCAGTACAGAAGTCAATTAAAACATTTTGGCAATAACAGGGGCCAAAACATACACACATTAAAGAGCAAAGTGCAATACAAAGTAAAAAAGATGGTGCAGTAAAATACCAAAACAAACGAAGAAGATAAAAAGCAGGCCGGAGGATGTTCAAATCGACCAGATGGCAGGATGCCGTGGAATCAGCAAACCTTTGGGGGGCCGGCAGAGCGTACTGCCTCAAAAGATCGGTCACCACGAGTTTCAAGGCGAGTGTGAGGGACTGACGGAAGGTTCTAGGTCAGGGGTCAGGAACCTTTTGGACTGGGAGAGCCATAAAAGCCAAATATTTCTAAATATATTTCATTAAGAGCCATATGTTGTTTTCTTTATACGATCAATAACAGACGGCTGTTTAGTTTAATAAAAGAACAAACATGTGCTCTTTAAGAAAAGGGACCTTAAATTACTTCTGCTGTAATCTGGCGCGATAGAGAAAATTCCAGGGGGGCGGGCGGAGATTTTTTTTTTTAACTCAAAATTGTCTGGGAGCCATATGCCGTCACCGGAAGACCCATATGTGGCTCGCGAGCCAGAGGTTCCCGACCCCTGTTCTAGAGGTTGGGTCTGAGATGGCGGGCTGTTGAATATGGGTGAAGTAACTCAGCCACGTATGATGGAGTCTGGCTGTTTTAGAGTTATGCATGTGTGAGAGTGAGGATTTTAAAGTTGATCCTCTGCTCTACAGGGAGCCAGTGAAGGGACTTGAGTATCAGGGAGATGTGAGACCGTCTGTTTGTCTTTGTCGGTATTCTGGCAGCAGCCTTCTGGATACCCTGCAACCGGTTAATCGCCGATTTATTGAGAGAGGAGAAAAGTATACTAAAGTAATCAATACGAGAAGAGATAAAAGCATGTATGATCATTTCTAATTCAGCTGCTGATACAACATATCTCAATTTGCTGATTACATGACATCACATGTCATTTAGCAGACACTTTTATCCAAAGAGACTTACAATAAACGCATCAACCTAGAGTACAAACTAAGAACAACAAGAATACAGAAAGTAACATTTCTCAACATAGTCAAACTACAAAAGTACCACAATAAGAGATATTTAAGTGCCACTGAAGTGCTAATCTGTGTTTTACTCCAGATGTTTCTTAAATTGAAGAAGCATGATCTTAAGAGCTGTTCGGATTTTTTCAAAAATTACCCAGATTACAAAGTTTTAGGTGGACAAAAGAGGAGAGGTGACCAATGCTCTGCTTTATCATAGAGACAACATCATCAGGGGCAATAACCAGGACCTTTGTTTTATTATCATTCAGTTGTAAGCAGTTTACTGCGGTCCAGTCCTTAAAGCGCTACACAGACACATAAATCTAGATTCAAACAGACTGGAAGAGAACGCAAAACCACCAAACAACAGGAGTGACTCACAGTCACTGCGAGGAACTAAACCAATTCGAAGTACGAGAGGAATAATTACCCCGACATTAGCAGATTTCCGAGAAAAAAACCCGTCTGAGAGGGTTCAACCTCCGGAGATCGTGAATGTCAACGTGCAATAATTACGTGCAATAATGAGACCAAATGTCCGAACAAAAATAGCCGACAGACGGACATCGGCGTGTCTATAAACCAACGACGGCGCCGATGTGCATACAGTACATCCCACTGCCGGGTTCATTCGTGACAACATAACTATGTGGTGCCGTGACAGCTAGTAATGCTTTTTACAATCTGGGATCGTAACGCGTCATCATCATCATCATCATCATCATCATCTTCTCCCGGCGTGTGTGTTCCTTTCCGTCGTCCACCTCGCGCTGGATCGAATGCCTCCCGGTGAGCTACGACAACGCCGGGCCAATAGACGGTTTACGAATGCAACGCCTTTAAAGTGTGGGGAAGTGGGCGGGGCCAGCCGGCGTCGCCCTCTGCCGATTGGTGCATAATGGAACCTCTAACTGTTATCATGTTCTATCTGTGAGGGTACATTCAGATTTAATAACGGGGGTTTCAAAAGAAAGGTCAAACAGAGGTTGTATTTGTATTGACGAATGACTTTGTCGGAGCAAGGGTCATATGTTGCCGGATTGTTGCTTGGCAACCGGACGAATGACTAACCGACTTCACGAGGCTTCGTTGCTGAAAAAAACAATGTGTTGTGGAATCAACAACTAAAAAACAAGATATTCACAGAAATAGGGAAGAAACCTTCAGGAGAGAACAGAGGAGGATCCCTCTCCAGGATGGACAGATGCTATAGATGTAATGTGTATAGAAGGACATATTTAGAGTTAAAATACATTCAATGAATTTGACAGAGTTTATCAATAGTTCATATTTAGGCATATTCTCTATTTTACTGTGCACCTTGTAGAAAGATGTCGAAAACTAGAAAAACGCCCGAGGTGTAATATTGGACGAGCGACGCAATTAATTTTCAAACTGAAGTGGATCATTTACTCGATGGCTTTCAAGCGTCCTTCGTTAACTAGAAATAAGTGATCTCCGTTTGCGTGACGGCTGGAGGAGTCCCGTCACGCAGAGAACCCATCATACCTGAGATAATGGGCCTTGAAATATGGCAATATTTAGCAAAAAAACTAATCCGTTGTAACAAAAAAACAACCTTGATAATATCACAACGGGTGAGAGGGAAGTCTGGGTCATCCTGCTGGGTCCGCTGCCCCCGCGACCCCACCGCGGAAAAGCGGATGAGAATGGATAGATGGAATATCACAGCGGTGGCCACGTTTTGAGACGCAGTGAACCGTGCTTTATTGAGGAGCGTTGTTGTATATAATTATATAGTATACTTTATTGATCCCACAATGGGGAAATTTGTGTCTGCATTTGACCCATCCTTCGTTATGAAGGAGCAGTGGGCTGCAGTGAAGCACCGCGCCCGGGGAGCAACTGGAGTGCCTTGCTCAATGACACTTCGGGCTGCAACTAATGGGGAGAGCGGGGATCGAACCTCGTACCTTGCGGTTACGGAACGACCACTCTCCCCACTGAGCTAAACCCGCCCCCGATATGTGCAGAAATATGGCAATATTTACCAAAAAGCATTGCTACAAACCCCTATCACAACGGGGCCGGTTTGTTTTGAGAAACAGTGAAACCTCGCTTTCTTTCTACGCTCCATTTCACATGTAAAAGGTATCTGTAAATGTGAATAACAATGAGGACAAGCAGATATGCGTGGGAGGAAACAATTGATACACACACACACACACACACACACACACTTGAGGCTGGAGAAGGAGACAGAATACAGACGAATTGGGTAAAGTAAAACAAAAAGAAAAAAAGAGGAAGGAGGGAGCGAGGATGTGCAGACAGAGAGAGGGGGGTGGGGGGTGGGGTGGGGGGGGGGGGCACATGAGAATACAGTCATGCGCCTACTGAGCCGTGGCGCTCATGGCCTGGGCTCTGACACTCATTATTGATGTAGTAGAGAATTTGCGCCGACAGGAAACGAAGCTGCCAGCCGTCCCCCCCATTATGACATTATCTCAGAAGGATGGTCGACAGCGGCAGTGTATCCCATCACCCGAGCCCCCCCACCCCCCCACCCCCCCAACCTCATGCCGGCATATCCAGAGGAAAGCTCGCTCGCACAGTGGACGTGCAAAAAAAAAAGAAAAAAAATCACATCCACACACACATTCTTTCACAAAACAGTCACGTCACACACACACACACACACTGGCGGCGGAGAGAGAGGCGATGCCATCCGACAGTGTTCACGGAGTTCCCAACCCGGGGCCTTTTTCGCGCGTCAACGCCAAGAGGAACAATACACTTTGGATCGGGACAAATTGCGCCGTAACGCGGGACGTGACACGGAGATGATGCCGTTATTAAAAGCAGCGGGCCGGACGAAAGAGGAAGAGGACATGAGGCACGCAGCAAATTTGCTACGTCTAATGTGCTTACGTCGTAATGTTCCTATAGCGTTCAACGGATATTGGCTGTGAATTCAATGGTTGCAGCATTGGGACATTTTATATATATATATATTTTAAAGCATCATTAAGAGAGCATACGTCTGGCTATTAGGCCCCAAATAAAGGATCGCTTCACCCAAATGACCAAAAAGTAAGTGGACAGTAGAGCATTTTGAGTTATACTTATTTTCTTTTGTCATATTTGGTTTCCCACAGGGGTCAACCGAACATTGAAATGTTTTTTGACGGCTAGTACTCGTCGCGTGTAAGAGCACAATACAATACACTCTGTCATTTTATTGAATGTGTTGTTACTATGTAATGCTTCCTTCTGTACACATGACATCTATTGCACCTCCTCTGCTGCTCTCCTGAAGGTCAAAGGTCAGAGGTCAGGGATGTTGTATGTGTACAGGTTGTAAAGAACTCTGAGGAAAATGTATAATTTGTGAGACTGGGCTACACAAAATAAACTAAATTGAATAGAATTGAATATAATGAGAATAATTTGTAAGATTTTGTGATTTTTTTTGTCCCGATGAAGTGGAACAGCTGCCTGCACATTGTGTCCGAAATGCGACGCCAATGACCACCTCCCCCTCTCCAAAGAACAGTCAATACTAGTTCCCCCTGACCTCAACACGCTCCCAAGCAGTTCTAGTTGGCTTAAATTGATTAAATCCATTGTCGGGTCTAAACAACCTATTTTGTCGTTGGGAGGGGAAAACAGAACTCGACGGGAAACCAGCGTCAAAATTGCCACGGGGCGCCGCGTCGAAGGTTCTCGCTCGATACCGGTCCTCTGGCGCTCAATAGATAATGACGGTAAATTACGTGGTTATGGCATTGTGACGATATGAAAAGAGAAAAGTGAGCCAGAACAATCCTCGTCGTCGAGGCGGCGCGCTGCACAATCCATCTGAAGGCATCCAAACAAACTCCGGCTAACGGTAAATATGCTGTCGAGACATAAAGGGAAAAAAACAACCCCCAACCTCACAGCGGAGGCCTCGTACGCTGGAAGTAGTTTAGAGCAAGTAGGTCCACGTGCATTTAAAATACTAAAACATCGAATACGGCGGCGAGGGAATGACATGCACATAATAAACGCCACATCGGGTACCATTTTGTACATCTAGTGTTTTTATGCACATACCAATGAGGAGTTCCCCTTGTGCCGAGGTTGATGGTTTACGGGGTCCGGGGCTCATTAAAAACGGAAATAACAGAACGCGTTTCTCCGGCAGCGCCTTGGCGGCGGCACGTTAGCATCCCTGCACACCCTTATATTAGTAGAGCTGACATCAGAAAAATACATCGCGACGGACAGGAATAGATCTGAACTCTGCCCGGCAACCAGCCGGCGTTGCGGAATCCCTGCGTCAAGTTGTCGTGACACTCTAGCGGGCGGACGCCCCTCGTGGGGGGGGGGGGGGAGGCGAATCAGACCTCCTCCGCACCGGCGTTCCACTTGAACTTTGATGATTTTTTGGTGTATTTCTGAATAATTCTTTGACTAATAATAATAGTTCTCGCGCTCGTAATAAAGGCCGAGAGGACTCGCGCTCAGTGTGATGGAAATCATGAGAAACACAACTTTTTCACTGTTTCCTGTGAAGAAAAAACGTTTTTTTTTTATTCTTTCATTGCTTTGACTGCCACTGAGTCATCACCCGGGTCGACGAGGAAGCTTTTTTCCTTCTTTTTCATCTAATTAACACTTCTTGCTATCTACACAGTCATGTTGTGGCGTGTCGATATCTTTCTCTGCGCTGACTGGAGAAACCCGTGTGTCGCGCCCTTAAGTGCTAAAACCTCGTCATCGCTGACCTCTGCGTGTGTGAAACCCTCTGGTGCCCTACAAGGATTGTTATCCTCGGCTTACACCACAGGAAACACAGCGATACACACTGAAATGTCAGCGCACACACACACACACACACACACCGACGGGTCCCACTCCATGAGGAAATGTCGCCCAAAATAAGAAATGTTGACAAAAGTTTGGGTCTCCAGGGTTGAGTGTTCTGCTCAAGGACACATCAACTCGGGTGGGGATTGAACCTCCAACCCCCTGAAGACACACTTGCTAACCACTGACCCACTGTCGCCACTTCTTCTTGTTTACGAGTCTCTCACAGCGCCTCCAAAGCTCATTTTTCGTTCATGTTTCACTTTTATTGATGGAATTTGTCGTTTAATACCGCTCATTAATTGAACCTACTGCCTCAGTTAATATCTGTCTGGCGTTCTTCCCGGGGCGTCGTTAGCGTCCGTATGGTCCTACAAGTAACGACGATGTAAATTAATTTGCATCGTTATAAGAACAAAAAAATACTCAGGGAGTGTGTGTGAAGGGAGGGGGAGGGGGGGGGATGGGTCAAACAAATACGTGACTTTCAAGCGGGAGGCCGATGTCCATGTCGAGGGGTCTGACGGATCGCCATTGTGCGTTGAGTTGGGAAGAGAACCATTTTAAATAATGAAAAGATCAAAAAGCAATGGGCTTCACATAGTACATTTAAGACTCCCGCACTCATACTTTGTGGTTAGCTAAAATAAAACCTCTTATTGCATCCGCGGGATCGTTATTTATGAGCGATGAGAGCGACATAAACTTGGCACATTTTTGTAACCACGGTAATGTCAGTTTGTGGACCACTTCGGTCCATTGGATGGATTGCGATGGACTTTTTTCCCGGACACACACACACACACACACACACACATTCCCCAGAGGGGATAAATCTTCTTATTCGACTCTTCCTTATAACTCAACTATGACTCAAATCTTCTGACAACCACTGCATCATGCCTTCATTTCAGGACGGATTTCAACTGCGACTGAATTGTGAGAAAAAACAAATCGTTTCAACTTTTCATCTCGCTCCATCATCACCAATACTTTGGTTCATTATAACACAAACCTGCGACAAACTATTGACGATCCCCATCAGCCTCTGCTGTGCTTAAATAGCCGACATCGTCACGCTCAGCGCGGCGCTACCGTTCCGCTCCCGCTCCGATGCATTTCGGCGTAGAAGAGTAACGGCGTGTGTGTTCTGTGACTGCGGGGCCTTTTTTTCCCGACATTTACGTGAATCCACATTACATTTCTGCAAACCCCCGTTTCTCCGGTCGGCCGTGCTATAAATTGCAGGATTCTTGGATTTCCCCTCACTCCTTTTCAAGCTTATTAACGGCTTTGTTTGGCATGAAATGATACATCAGTGTGTCGCACGTGTGCTGAATCCCAAGCGTGTTTCCCACTCATTGCTACCGTGTTCTTTCAGAGTGCAGACATATTTCAAAAAAGGAGTTACTGCATAGACACGCGGCCACAAAATATTATTTTTTTATGTCACTAAGGGCCACACGAAGAGACCGTTACAGCTAATTGGATGGGCATCAGTTTACCATGGGATGTTCTTGTTATTTTGTCCTGAAGTCAATGACACATGTACAGTCAAAGTTTTTAAAGGGGAAAAAAAAAGGTGTACAAGGGGGTCATGAGTTAGTGCACAATGAGTATTTACAGCTATAATGGAATCTTATCATAAAAAAAACAGCGAGTACATCGGCGGGGGTTTCGAGCACTGAGAAACATTTCTCACTTTTTTTGTACAGTTCTGCTGTCTGGGGAGTTTCACATGGACTGGTTTCGACTCTCTTTCACCTCTCCACGTTGCACAAGAGTGCATCCGGGAGGTCCAATGAATAAAAATGCCACGTCAACCAGGAAAGAATAAAGAAAATCTCCTCTCCGCGCGAGCTGTCAGTGATTTTCCCTTCTCGCCTTTTTTACATTGGAAAAGCAAGAAGAAGGAAAAAAACAGAAAAGAAGAAAAAGTTCTCCTTCCTCACATAAATTGGCTGGGAGATTTATTTCTCCCCTGACTTTCTCTCTGGAGATGCCACCGGGAAAACCTGGGCATCTGCTCTTTGGAGGGAGATGACAGGGCTATTGTTAGGGGCGGCGGCGGCGGAAAGCTATTTTCTCGTTGCGTTCCTCTTTCGCTCTCGTCCCTCTCTTTCTCTTTTCATGAAGCCCCTCAGAGGGCGATGACTGTCAGCCACTTAACAAGGCAAAGGCCAAGGCTCGCGTCCATTTCACCTTATTAATTCCAATATCTTTCCGTTTCATCATATGCAAAAATCCCAGAGAGACCTTCTGGCCCAACCATCGGTGTCAGGTGAGAATTGGCATCTCGACAAATGGCGAGTCTGACGCTCCCTTGGGTTTAATAATAACCTGAATAATAATTAGCTAGCGCTGTCACCGCCACCCTTTCTAATCTCGAAAAAAAGGGATGTATGAAAAAAAGAGAGTTGCTTTAGTATAAGAATCCAGTGCCAGGTATTCAATGACTAATCTCATGCAATGCACTTGTATTAAGGAATCGGGGCATCCGAGGCCTCTGGGAAGGTCGACGTGGGTGTCAAGGCAACCGTGACTCGCCACGTAGAGGTCATTGCGATTAAGGGATGGCAAGATCAGCGGAGTATGACAGGGCAGACTCCATAATCCATTATCTGGGAGATTACAGGAACATAAGACACACAGCGCACCATCCAAATCCCCTTTAATCATCCAAATGTTCCATTCTCAGCCAATGGCGCGACGGGAAGAACAATAAGTGCTCGGGGGAGAGAGGGAGGCGTCGCAGAATATGTTCTTGGAAGAGCGACTGTGAATGTGGCTGTGTCAATTAAGCCAGACCACTGAGGGAATGTTGAAGAGACGGGGAATATAGGGAGGCTCGTGTAGGGGGCGTGTCTTTGATGTCCCGCGGATTCTTACAAATCGCTTCGTGGCAGAGTTGCAAGAAAGGGCAATTAGCGGTGATGAAGTGAGTGTCATCTGTGTCAATCTTATACTAGTCTGTGAAAACACTGTCTCAATCACTTCCATTCAACAACAAAAAAGGGAAGTTGAATCATTTCTAATGCCGGGGAGTGTTCCACAAGATGTAAGGGAAACAAAAGGCTTTAAGTAAGTTTTCAAACAGAAGACGATAAAACGCTGGAGGTAGTTTGTCTTCCAAAACCATTGTATGACTCATACAGAGTTTTGTTATCTGCAGCAACCATTAGTTAAGAATAGTTTTGGGGAAACTAAAAACTTTCAAGTAAAGTTTCAAACAAACTAATATTGATTGTTGATATGAGACAAACCCCTAAAGAACGCGCTCCGATCCGACACCGTGTGATTGACGCATTCTCACAAGACCGGAGCGGGCTTTGGAGAGCTTTACTTCACGGATGAAGGTGTGAAAGGAGACAATAAATTGACAAAAAAGGTATCAAGAGACCAAACAATAGGAAGGAAAGTTTAACCAAAGAAATACCACAGTCCATTGCTTTACAATTTTTTTTTTTTTTTTTTCCTGGAAACAAATGGTCCTCACAGCCTTCTTCAGGTTGTGTACAGAACACGCAAACAAACCACGGCTGGTCCCAGCTGCCAGGCCATTGCAATCAAGGTGGTGCTGAATAATTTACACCGATGTTTTAATTTGGTCAATAATAACAAAGCACCAAATGTCCTAAAGGACAGATTTTCAGTATTGTAAGTAGCAATTATGTATTGCCCAAATACAGCAATTTCTGTTCAGATTACGTAAACATTTGGTTGTTTTTTTTACGGCAAAGAGTCTTATGGGAGGCGTTCAAGGTCAGAGACTGCGAAGGTTTGGGAGAGATTTGGGTTTGGGATAAATTGATAATTATTTGTTGGGGAAATTGAGGTTTTTCTTTCCCTAACCTTAAAAGGCATTGACACACCAGGGTCCATTTATTTTCAATTGATTCATTTTATCCTCCTTACATTTTCCAAACTTGTTTTGTCATGCCGCCGTAGCGTAGCGAAGCGACGTGATTTGTTTTTGGGAATGAGGTTGAATTCTCTTTAAAAATTTCGCACTGCGAAAATAGAAACGCATCGACCAATCAAGTCGTGTTTATATATCAACGTATTTAACATCTCTTTGGCTCCACATTGAAAACAAAGAATGCAAACTTAATCACCCCCTTTCAACCTTGACAAAGGGAGCGCACACCGATGCAGACAACTGTTCTTATCTTTCACAATAAGAGCCCAAGATCTGTCATATTCACAGACGGGTATTATACATTTTTAGCATGCCTATACAAAAACCAGACAAGTGCTACACAAAGATGTGTCCAACATGTTCTCTTTTCCAACTTGCCAGATACTGACTCTTGGCCATAGTAGTGGCTATTGGTGGATCTTTCTAACACATTCAGAAACAAAGCTATGACGCTCCACTATGGACCCAGTGAACACAGAGTTAACGTTGCTTTTCTAACCGGGTCCCATGGCAATGCACCCACTGGCGTCACCCATACATCAGACCAGTAGCGAACCATTGCCCCAGACCAGTAGAGAACCACTGCCCCAGAACAGTAGACAACCACTGCCCCAGGCTAGTTGAAAACCATTTCCCCAGACTAGTGGAGAACCATTGCCCCAGACCAAGATAGAACAATTGCCCCAGACCAGTAGATAACCATTGCCCCAGACCAGTAGATAACCATTTCCCCAGACCAGGGGAGAATCACTGCCCAAGACCACATCTGTCACACATTCTTAGCAGCACACAATTAATTGTTTTGTTATATTCTTCTCAACAGGGCAGCCATGATGCTGACGTGGCCCAAGGTGAAACATATTTCGACACCCTTCTTCAGAGTAATTTCAATATACCTAATGCAGTATTTTCTTAGAGATTTTCATATCAAAAGTATTTTGTGGTGGCTTCAAGCTAAACGGCTATCACAAAACAGCGGCCCAAGAGAACCCCTCCAACAATGGACTTTTTTAATCAACACCAACAGCTCTCAACGGAAAGGGTGACTCGGACCCTCCGGCTACGTCGCGAAAAGGCGAAGAAACACGGAACGAAATGCGATGCTCGAAACTTTTCACTGAAAACACTACCGACTGTATACTCATCACTATTTAATTTCCATTTCACACGGTGTTTTATTCATGTATCGGTACGATGGACTGTTTAATAGTTAACGTGCTGAGCTTCTTGAGAAATGAACCAATCCCGTAAACACAATCAGCCTGCCCTAGATATCCCGTTTGTTCTCCGTTTGTTAACGTTCTAATATTAGCAACCGACGTCTGTACGGCACCTCTTGTTCTGATTTCCTTTAAGGATTAGCCGGAGGTCGCTTCCCGGGGATTTGTGCTTCATTGTATACGGACAGGACTCCACAGGCATCTGACATGTGCGATCTTTCATATTTCAGGTTTATGGATTATAGCTCTCTGGGACGCTTCATTGAAAACGCAGTATGTTTAGTTCAAGTGGACATAGAGTTGTAAAAGTCACTTCTTCTCAATGGACGCTTTAAAAAAGAATGTTTAACTTGCCCGTATTTTATTGATCTTTTTAGCACTATTTCTGAATGCGTAACTTACTAAATAATGAACTCCTTGCACAGCCTTTCATATTTCAAGCTCATCTCCAAATTCGACACCCACAAGTCACTCAGCTTCGCCACGAATTTTATGAATCATGCATGTGTGAAGCTGTGAGGTACCTCACATGTCATAAGGTTAGCCAAATGCCAGTGTTTGAATATCAGTGCTTGTACGGGTAGAAGAATTCAGGCTCTTTTTAATCTGGTTAACAGCCTGAACAGGAGCCATATTTAAAAAATGTTAATTCAAATAGGTATTCAACATTAATAATGATTATACATGACTCGAGGCAGGAGATTGGAAATGCATTAGTGATGCACCAAATCCATTAAAAACATCAGATTTCACTACATGTACGTGTCTTTGGAGACTATTTTTTTCAGTTTGAAACTTTTGCAAATGACGTAGATTTCAATGATTGTTTATGTTTTCAGGTTAAATTTAAGCCAGGGAGATTCCTGCAGTCAGCTCCGAGAGCAAGGGATCAAATAGGTTTCTTAAATCTTGAATGCCCGACCACTTCTCGTATTGACGACTGATTTGCTTTGCACGTCCTGAGAATTCATTTTTACACCTCAAACGTGGCTGGTAAATGTTTAACGTTAACAAGAAGTTTAGCTTCCTGGAGCGCAATTGCTTCTCTGTGACGGACGTCCTTTTGTTTTTGTGACCGACCCACGATTCCCGAGCTTTTCTGCAATCAACCAGTCACAATTTAACTTTGAATCCAGCCTCTTTGTGTTCTTTAGAGTAAGCTTGTCATGCTTTGTGCTGGGAGAAGCATGAGCACAGTGAGTTTGAGTGAATACGTTCATTAGATTCCATTGTGTTCTTAAGGTGGCTCTGGTTGGTTAAACAACTCTGAAGGCTTATATAGGCTGCTGGGGGATGTTTTAGGACACACTGAGCACCTATCTCCTCTTCTCTCTCTACCTATGGAAGAATTTACATCTCTCCATCACACATAATTAAGTCTGCTTCCTCTCCGGAGTCTTTGTGACTTTCCTTTCTCAGAGGGTCCATTGGACCTGGCTGTGTCTGATGCCTCCTGCCAGTGGGCCGGCCTCCTGCCATGGCCCTTTTTTACCCGTGGAAGTTTTCATTTGTATTTCTTGTGAGTTTCTCCTCATCTGATGTGAGGTCCTGGGACAGGGATGACGTATGTCTACACATTGTACAGCCCTCTCAGGCAAATTCGTAATTTGTGATATCGGGCTATATAAAAATAAACTGAATTGAAGGATGCTTATAATAAAACCCTGTTCCGAAAACTTTAATAACGTCAAAAGGTTTTGGAGTCGGCGTGTAGACGAGATTGACACGGCACAAGGTCGCGACAGTATTGGACGACGAATAGGTACGTTGGAGACATTAAACCAGTCGGTGGTATTTTTTTTACCCCCTGACAAATCTTTATGTTCATTCCTTGTCAACTTTCACATGCATTATTATGTTATCATCTTCATTCCCGATCTTTCATTGGTTTGAACAGGCCTTGTCTGACATTGCGGTAACCATTCACAACGGATGCCAGAGGTACTTTGGTCTCCGTTGGTTTGCAAATCATCTTTCTGTTCTGGCTTTTTGTCATTTATTCCACAAACTTCATCAACCTTGAAAATAAACGGCTCTCAGATATGAACGTGTCTCCAGCTTTTGAAAAGATCCGGCTGCTTGGAACGCAGCTAGGGGCCAAATGTGCTGCTTTGAGAGAAAAAAAAAACTCTTGACAGAGCAAATTAATTCCCCATGAATTTTTAAACAAGATGTCAGAAAGCCAATCAAAGACAGAAATTAAGCATTTATGTTCCCGGAAAATATGCACAGTAGCTTGATCTTGAGCTGACGCCGACATCTGAAACGTTTGCGTTTCTTGGCGTTACCTTTCAATCCGTATTTTATTTTCGTGAGGTACAATAAACACCATTGGGTCTTCCCGACCCCTAGACATACCCTTAGTAAAACATGTGTACAATCTTCATTTTCTGTGAAGTTGTAATCTACTTTTTACGTGGACTAGCTAAGGCCTTATGCTATTCTCCCATTGTGCTTTCAAGCTATAGTCTTCTGCAGGCATCTATTTAACAAACATATTCAGTTGCCTGTGACTAGTTAAGAACCATTGCCCCAGACTAGTTAAAAACCATTGCCCCAGACTAGTTGAGAACCACTGCCCCACAGACCAGTGGAGAACCATTGCCCCTGACCAGAGGAGAACCATTGCCCCAGACTAGTTGAGAACCATTGCCCCAGACCAGTAGAGAACGATTGCCCGTAACTAGTTAAGAACCATTGCCCCAGACTAGTTAAAAACCACTGACCCAGAAATAGAAAAGGGTGAAATAGAAAATCATCTACTTATGTGTGTGTATCAACTTATATTACTCTGTTTTTAACTGTTGGGGGGGGGACTTCAGAGTGTTACCTCAAACTATGCATTTACTCCAAATGGTTCTACTACAGCTTTTGGTTTACCTCGGCGTTTTTTCGTAAATTTTTCGTAAACGCTAAGAGGTTAGACTTCTCCCCTCAGAAGCTATTGTCTATAAAGTCGTCATACAGAACCGCGTGGAGTCTTCTGCCTCTGGTTTCGCCGGTCTTTTCTGGTCGCCTCGTCTCGCTCTCGCTCATCCACGGAATGCACGTCGTAAAAGAATTGCTTTCTTTGCCATTTTCATTTCTTTTCAAACGTATTCTCCGAAAGTCTTTTCTGAATCGAACTGTGAGCCGAGACCAAAGGCGCTGCAGAAGCTTCCGGGAGCCGCGCGATGAAGATACACCGCATGCTTTTAAATACTCCCAACGGGGCGATGCTCTGCAGCGGTAGTGCTACACCCTAATGAAAACAACCATCTTCTGATGTTTGTTTATTTCTAGTTTTTCAGTTGGCTAATATCTTCTGGCAGCTATAATCAGATCTCGCTGCTAATAACGTGTACCAAAATATGTTCCCGAAGATTATCGAGCAAAAACAGTTGAACCTCTTCCCTTTTGACTTCAGGTCTCTCGCCTGCAACGTGCCACGGGATATTCTGGTTTATTAAAGAAGAAGAAAAAGGAAAGTGAGGCTCATTATAATGGATCCGGCTGTGTGTTTTATACATCGGGTTATGATAACACTGCACTCTCTAAAAAGTAACTGCTGAGATCTGGAAACAACGTCCATCGTGGCCAGAACTACTAAACCGGGAGTTGTCTTTTTTTTTTTTTTAATCATCCCTTTCAAGCCCTAATGAAATGCCTTGTGCCTGTGTTATTATCTTTGATATGCAATGCTGTGATCCTGCCTGTTATTTTGAGCCGGTTGTAGACACGGCGCAACATTTTGTGGACAAAAAAAAAACAACAACAACAAAAAAGGATGCTGCACTTAGAGGGGAGAGACGGAGTGCGGTGGCAGCAGAGGCGACCGGGCCTGTTTACAGGGCCGCGCACCGCTCTGTCCTGATGGCAGCCGGGTCCGCCCTGCCTTTGTTTGGGTGGGGGCTGATGGTGTGGGGGGGGGGGGGGGATAATCCGGGGTGGCTTCGGCTGAGCCTTGAGCTGCAAACACATCCTCATCACTAGTCATGGCCATTTCCCCTCTCTTCTCAACTCACCTCTTTTCAACGTGGACAATGTCGTTGTGTTGGCACATGCGGGTTTATCTGTGATTGGTATGCATGTGCGTGTGTGCGTGTGTGCGTGTGTGTGTGTGTGTGTGTGTGTGTGTGTGTGTGAGAGAGAAAGAGACAAGAGGGTAAGTAGAAGCACATCCTTGCCTGAGGGTAGGATGTTTCGTCACCTAAGGGGCCCATGACTCGTATGAGAAACAACTGGAAAGAGCTACCAGAATGGATTTTATATATATATATATATATATATATATGTCAAGTACATATATACAAATAAATACGGGCATTAACACACACACACACATATATATCTATATATATATATATATATATATATATATATATATATATATATATATATATATATATATATATATATATATATATATATATATATATATATATATATATATATATATATATATATTATAATATATATTATAATATATATATATATATATATATATATATATATATATATATATATATAGATATATATTGGTTAATGCCAGTATGTACATAATATATATATATATATATATATATATATATATATATATATATATATATATATATATATTGGTTAATGCCAGTATTTATCTATGGTTAATGCCAGTATGTACATAATAATATATATAATATATATATATATATATATTGGTTAATGCCAGTATGTACATAATAATATATAATCGGCCCGACGGTGGTGATAGGTAATGGAGGCTGGCGTGCGTGGGCCCCTGCAGTGTCATGTGACAGGGGGCCAATCTGCACACCTGTGCTCTCATCTGCTCCGCCGTGGGAGGAGGACGGATATGAAGTCATTACTGCCGGCGCTGCCAGCGCTCCGATTACCCGCACAGGGCCAGCAGTGTGCCGCCTTTGGATCAGGCGGGGCCGGCGTTGTGGTTTTTTTGAATGTTTTATTTCGTTTATGTCATCAGCCCCTGGACAATGAAGAAAACAACAAAAAACTGCTGTCACAATGCACTCCCCCCCCCCCCCCCTCTTCCCCCTTTAGGTGGATGAGCGGTCCAAGATAAATAAAGTGTAGGATGTCTGTCCCAGTATGCGTTCTTGTTTTTATGTCTCCCGTGAAAGGCGGCGCCGCTCGCCGTGGGGGTCCAGGAAGCGGGTGTGGAGGAAAGAAGAACACATATAATATGTAGGAGGAGGAGAAGAAGAAGAAGAAAAACAGCAACAGCAGCTCATTACAATCACTCGAGTCACACCGACTGGACGCAATCAGGATGCCGTTTTCATCCAGAGTCATTAATGCAGTGAGCTGGCGACGTCGCGGCGAATGCCACCTACACGGTGACATAAAAAGAACAACCCCCCCCCCCCACACACACACACACACACACACACACACACACCTCAAAAAAACGCCCTCGCTCCCAAGCAAAACGGTATGTTATCCGGACAAAAAAAGAAGCAGTGCACTGGAAGTCACACTCCGTCTGCAGGAACACTGCAACACAGCCCCCCCCCCCCCCCTACACCCCCCACCCCCCGGGGAGACAAAGATTTCAAGGACCATGATGACACCGTGATGGCATACCTGTACAATGGCACAAAAAGCAAACATCTTCCACTAAAAAGGCACGATAGAAAGCACATTGGGTTTGTTAAAAAAATTATATATATATATATATATATATGCTTCTCACCTGGTAAAAAAAAAAAGATATGGGGAATAATTAAATGTTCTAAAACCACGTTTGGCGACCAATACCGGACAAATTCAATTGTTTAACCGGAGGGGTGGGATTGTTTAAAAAATAAGCACACACACACACACACACACACACACACACACACACACATAGTGATGAAATTAATTTGCCCTTTTTCCTCCCCCCTCATCCTCCCTTTAGAGAGTTCTACCTGGAGTTTACAATAATTGTGTTTCCAGTTTCCAAGAATAAACCTGCGGACATTCCGTTGGTTTATTCATGAGACGGCGGATTGTGTGTGTGTGTGTGTGTGTGTGTGTGTGTGTGTGTGTGTGTGTGTGTGTGTGTGGGTGTGTCTGGGATGAAAGACAGAACATTAGACATGCGACGGAGGGAGAATTCCTAACTAGATGGGATGAAAAAGTAAACACAATCTCCTGCAATTTGCCTATCCATCAGGCCGCATGTCTCTGGGAGAAGAGCCTAATTACGGCCCAAATTAACATTGACTGTTTTCTAATGGAATTATTCAGGCAGCCTGTGTTTGTGTATGCCAGTTCCTAATTTGCTATTCCCATTCATTAGAGCTGCGCATTACACTTTGGTGGTCTCTCTAAAAAATTATATAACTCTTGTATTATTTTTTTCGTTAAGTTCAGGAGCCAGATGCTCCACCTGCGGGGAGAATTCGCCGCCCCACCTCGTCTCCGCCCACCATGCAGACCGGGGAGAGGAAAGAAACAGCCGCTGCCCTCGTTCTCTCTCTCTCTCTCTCTCTCTCTCTTTCTTCCCTTCTTTCTGGGTGGCTTTGAGAGTGCGGCCCCCCGATGAGGTAAGGCAAAAAAAGGGGTAAACGCTCTTGTCGATGAGCGGCGGCTGGGGTAACCGAGGGTAACGGGAGACGGCGGGACATGCCGGACCATTTTTCGTGAAGGAGGAGGATTCGGGGGGGGGGGGGGGGGCTTTTGTGAAGCTCGACCAAAGTCATCGTTGAAGTTTCACACCGCCTCTCGAACGCCAAATAACTTACGACATCCGTTTCCGTTTCAGGAGCGCGTCCTCTTCGGGGGATAATCGGCGGGAAGATGGATTATCTGGGATTTTTTTTCGATTTTTTTCGGGAAGCCACTCCTCCATTGTTTGCCCGTCGTGTGGCAGGCAGATTTAAATGCCGTGAATAGAGAGGTATAACACTGTCAGGCTCTGATGATGATGCGGCGGCGGCGGCTTGAGGTGCGAACGCGTCTTTAAAAACATTCCCGTGTTCGTTCCTGGATTAGACGAAACAAGGAGGGCCCTGAGAGCTTAATGGCGCGGGAATACAAATGGAACATGGAACCGGGGGCAACGACACAGTTGAGATTCGGGATGGGGGGGATTGGGGGGCTGTTTCTAACACGACACCTTGAATCAATCTGTCCCCTCAGTTTAGTCCCGCAGTGAGAAGACGGGAGTCAGATCGTGGAGGATGAAAGGCTTGATCGGGGGGGGGGGGGGGGGTACTTTGCAGAACAGGAGAGAAAAAAAATGGTACATCTATTTACAGAGGCAATGTCTTGGGAAATAGGAAAAGGAAAAGAACCGCGAGGTAGAAATTCAATAAAAGGTGTGTGTGTGTGTGTGTGTGTGTGTGTGTGTGTGTGTGTGTGTGTGTGTGTGGGGGGGGGTATTTCACACCTCAATGTACAAGGTAAACAAAGCAAAACAAAGAAACTGAGCGAGAGGCAGAGCTTCAAAGCGTGCAGGTTTGATCCTCAAAAAAAACTTGTCGACCGAAGGACATCTCTTTGAAAACCAACACACACACACACACACACACACACACACACACCTACACGCACACACACACACACACACACACTTACCTACACGGTAAAGCCAATTATAGCAGTAGCAATTACCTTACACGGCAATGATAATAATAATTAAACAGGAACCGGAGAATCATGCAGCTATCAGTGGGAATATGCTGGGCCTCGAAAAAAAAAAAAGAAGAAGAAAAAAAGAAAAGAAAAAGTGAACTGAACTGAATTCATATGCAGATAAAGAAACACGAGAGGCACTTAGTTCAATCGTTAACGCCAGATATGAAGAAATGTGTGTGTGTGTGTGGGGTGGGGGTGGGGGGGGGGGGCAGCTCATCGGCGTAAATACAAATCATCCCGTCTCCCCTGGAAACAATTAAAGGGTGTCACATCCACGAAAAGACGAATGGAACGTGGCGATGCTTACAGGAGGGGGGGGGGGGAGGTGGAGGTGTGTGTGTGGGTGGGGGGGGGGGGGTTACGGCCTCCGAGTCTCCTCTCTAAAATCTTTCGGCCTTGCAACTCATTCTCGCGCCTTACGCCTCCCCGAGGTGTCGGCTGCACAGGGAGTTGCGGGATGTGTGTGTGTGTGTGTGTGTGTGTGTGTGTGTGGGCGCTCCAATAAGAAACCGGGAACAATTGCAACTTCCCCGGGTCTCCGAATCTCGGAAATCAAATGTGCTCTCCTGTGAAGAGCAGCTACTCGAGGAGGATTTCCGGCGAGACGTCTTATTCACCCAAAAAAAAAAGAACTATCAGCGAGTAATACCCCCGAGCGGCTCGTGTGTATCTGATGACTGACGGAGCTCCTCCTCCTCCTCCTCCTCCTCCACCTCCTCCTCCTCCATCTCCTGAAGGGTGCGCCTTCAGAGGGGAACGTTGCGCCGCCGAGGAAGCTCACACAAGCCGGTAAAAGATTGCAGGAGAGGGAAAAAGAAAAAACCGGGTACCGCTTTTTTATTTTTTCAAAAAAAAAAATGTTTAAGTCAAATGTACGCCACGCTTCAAAGTTCACGAGGCGGTGTGAATGTGAAAGAGAATTTAATATGAATCCACTTGATTCACCACGGCCGCCTGCCGCTGTTAACCATTCGGAGAGAGAGAGAGAGAGAGGGAGAGAGAGGGAGAGAGAGAGAGAGAGGGAGACAGAGGGAGACAGAGCAACAGAGAGAGAGAGGGGGAGACAGAGAGAGAAAGAGGGAGACAGAGAGAGAGACAGAGAGAGATAGGGAGACAGAGAGAGAGGGAGAGAGAGAGAGAGAGAGATAGGGAGACAGAGAGAGATAGGGAGACAGAGAGAGAGACAGAGAGAGAGAGAGAGAGCGAGGGAGACAGAGGGAGACAGAGAGAGAGACAGAGAGAGAGAGAGAGAGAGAGAGCGAGGGAGACAGAGAGAGAGAGAGAGAGAGAGAGGGAGACAGAGAGAGAGAGCGAGGGAGACAGAGAGACAGAGAGAGAGGGAGACAGAGAGACAGAGAGCGAGGGAGACAGAGAGAGAGAGAGAGGGAGAGAGAGGGAGACAGAGAGAGAGAGGGAGACAGAGAGAGAGAGAGAGAGAGAGAGAGAGAGAGAGAGATGGCAGCCGTCTGAGAGCGCGGGAAACAATTTGAGATGAAAACGCTACAAAGGGTCGAGGGATTTCTTTCCGTTGTTGTTCCGTACGCTACCATTTGTGGTTCTGACATCTTAAAAGCCGTTAGTTCGGCAATGCTTCACACACTTTTAGACGCAACGTCTCAGAGAGAGGGGGAGGGGGGGGGGCACAGTCGAAAGACGAAAAGGAGAATACAGTGGTTCAGAAGGAAGAAGACGATTCGGGAGAGAGGAGAGTTGTTGTTCTTTTTTAAAGAGAGAGAGAGCATCTTTGGAAACACACAAAAGCCTTGGAGAGCCGCTCTAGCCGGCCAAATCCATTAAGTGTTAATAAAAAAAGAGCCGTCGCAAAGAGCAATAAAGCTTCACGCAGTCTGTAAACCTTGACACGACTCACTTTGTTGTCGTTTTTTTTTTTTTTTTAACGGTTGAACAAAGTGCATCCGGCCGCCCTCTAGATAATCTTCAGACTGAAACTTTTAAAGTCAGCGATAAAGATGGATGTCTATAAGAGATGTGGACACAGGTCTCCCCCCCCCCTCCCCCCCCCCCCCGCCACCTGGATCTAGAACCGACTGATAACACGTCCTTCAAAGGCAGAAGGGGGCGTGGCTTCAAATTGATGAACGTTAAAACGACCTCCCCGACGACTAGCAGCGAAACTCTTTCGTGTTAGTTTTTTTTTATGCATTTTTCTTTACATTTATTAGTATTTTTGTTTGTATAATAACACACAACAGACCAGCCCTCCCTCCCACTGGTACACCCCTTGACAATAATGACATAGAAATAGATCAAAAAGAGGTCCCCTCCTTTCACCAGACGTCTACACGTACACACCTAGTATACGGGACACACACATTAACGGCACATCTGCCCGTAAACAAATATAATTTTTAATGGAGACAAACACAAAGACTTTCACCCAGGTCAAATATCGTGAAGAAACATAAAATGTGTCCTAATTTGAGTTGTTGAAGCATCCCGCACCTCCATTTGAGTTCACTCCCCCTTTTGATGATTCTTCTCTGGCTGCTCTTCCACTTTACGATGGATATTTTTCTCATCTCTCTCTCTCTTTCTCTCTCTCTCTCCGTTTGTTTTTTCGGTTAGAATTCCTCAATTTGTTGACGTCAGAACACCAACAATCGGGGACACTTTAAACCATTAACCCTCCTGGTAGGTTTGTTTTTTGGTACAGCCGAGATGTTCCCGGGTCAACGTGACCCGCTGAATGTGGAATCATCCAAAAATCAGAACCCCAAAATCATAATAAAATAGTTTGTACCTCATCAAATCCATCAGTGATCAGTAGAAAGGAGTTAGTCACCCCTCCAGAGGGTCAGATTTCAATAATAACTCACCTGTTTTCATGAAAAATACATGTTCAAACTACAAACTAAAGACAGAGCAGACCAGATGCAGCGATAGCAGAGCATGAACAATGATGAGGGGAAAAAAGACGAGTTGTGATTATTGGGTATTGGATGTGTCGTGGGCGTGCGAGCCGCAAGTCGGCGTTAGGGAAAATTCACCACAGCTGACCCCCCCCCCCCCCCCCCCCGCTCATGGAGTAAAGGGAACAGATGTTATACCAAAGCGATGCTGCCGTTTTTAATTAGCCATTGATAGTAAACGCATTAGAGGGCATGGCACAGATGGGGGAGGGGGGGGGGGGAGTAATAAATGTGAGGGAGGGCCGTAGAATCAAAGAGGGTTGGGGGGGGGGGGAGCGACAAAGGGGGAAAACAGTCAAGAGCCGAAAATTGCAGAGGTGCCGTCACAAAAACGGGATTCGACCATTACTTGCTTTGTGATTTTTGAAGCGCGGGGTTGGGGAGGGAGAAGAGAGGGGGGGGGGGGTCGAGCCGCAGTTAAGAAGATTCATCGCCAGAAGATAAGGGGCGGCGAAACATCTGGTGGTGGTTCAGTCTACGGAGCGGGCTGCGGCTCGGGGAAGGAGACACAATCATCATCCCCCCCCCCCCCCACACAATCCCATCCTCGGACTGACGCCCCTCTTCTCTTTTGTACAGGAACGTCTATATCACACACACACACACACACACACACACACACACACACACACACACACACACAATAGGGTGTTGGGGGGTGGGGGGGGGTGCTGATTGCCTTTTGTCCACCTCTGAACGGGCCGGCCACCTGGCTCCTGCTCACCTTCATCATGGCGGCTGATGCTTTTACACTAAGGACACAGATCTGTCTGTCTAGCCCCCAGGCAAGACCCCCCCCCCCCTTCCACACGCACACACACACACACACACACACACACACACACACACACACACACACACACACACACACACACACACTGTGCTCCTACAACACCCACCGGAGACACAAAAAAACCATCACTTCTTGTTGGCCTGTCACGAAGAAAAAAAAAGTTGTTTGCGAGCGCTGACCGACCGGCCTCTTGTCGCTCGCCGGCCCCTCTCTCCCCGAGGCCACATCTTTCAAGCGGGCCGTGAACCTCCTCCGCCAGAGATCTCGATGTCTGTGGGGTTAATGCACGGCCAGGCGTGAAGTGATTTCTTCTTCTTCTTCTTCTTCTTCTTCTTCTTCTTCTTCTTCTTCTTCTTCTTCTTCTTCTTCTTCTTCTTCTTTTTTTTAATGGCGCCTGAGAAAAAAAATGAATCCCCCTGACAGAGATTAGAGCGGCGTTTAACAACCCCGCAGCGGCGGCCCAGTTGAGAGGGTTTAACAAGGTCGAGAGTAGTGTGCTGGGAAGGTGTGGGGCGGGGGGGTCTGAGTTTGTAAAAATGCACGATGACACACACACACACACACACACACACACACACACAGGAAACAAAAGTAAATACAGCGTTCTGATTTAGACTTTAATCTACCCGAGCATCGTATTAAAATCAGTTTATTTCATCAGCAGAGATGAGGCAGGAGGCATCAGACCCTCTGAGACGTGGAGTCACAACGACCCCCCCCCCCCCCCCCTAACCCCCCACATCACATGTTTACGACGATTATATTACTCAGACTTGACTGACGGGGTAAATCTGAGGATTTATTGAATGATGAATTGGAATTTCTTTACGTGGCGTAAATAGATACCTCGGGAATTCCTGCAGGCTCCTTTCTTTGTCTCTCTTCGGTTTCTATGCACGAGTAGAAACACATAGAGAGAGAGAGAGAGAGAGAGGGAGAGCAAGAGAGGGAGAGCGAGAGAGAGGGAGAGAGAGCGAGAGAGGGAGAGAGAGAGAGAGAGAGAGAGACTTTTTTCTTTCCTTTCCTTATCAACAAATCTCTGGGACGCCCTAAAATATGAAAGGTGTTTTCACAGAGCTGTGTGAGATACACCCCCCCCCCCCCCCCCGCAGTAGAGGTTGAAATGGATCGCACATCCTCTTGAATTCACACGGTCGCTTCCTCCAAAGCCCCAAATGTTTCCAAAGCATGGGAAAGAAGAAAAAACAACTAAATTAATAAAACATAACGGACTGAATTTGATTGCAGTGCGATTGATTTTTATTCCTCCGCTCTTCTCTTCGCACCTTTGTCCAAAGGCGACGTGTCCGCAGAGATTCAGCCTCTCGCTCATTCTTTTTTTTTGTCACAGTTGGCCTGGTCTGCTTTTTATTTGCTTTTAAAAAGGTTCAATTATGTTTTGCTTTTAAAAAGGTTCTATTTTTTTGGCTTTTAAAAAGGTTCAATTATGTTTTGCTTTTAAAAAGTTTTTTTTTTTTTTTTTTGCTTTTAAAATGTTCAATTATTTTCTGATTTTAAAATGGTTTTATTTTTATTTTGCTTTCAAAAAGGTTCAATTATGTTTTGCTTTTAAAAAGGTTTGATTATTTTCTGCTTTTAAAAAGGTTCAATTATTTTTTGATTTTAAAAAGTTTTGATTTTTTTTCCTTTTAAAAAGGTTTGATTTTAATTTTTCTTTTTCTTTTGAGGTTTGAGGTTTTTTTGTTTTTTTGTTCTTCCCCACCAGAGTGCAGCTAAATGGAGACCGTGACTTTGTGTGTGTGTGTGTGTGTGTGTGTTTGATGGAGGCTGTGATTGTGTTTTCTTTTCTCCTGTCCCCTGAGGAGGTGACATGGTCGCTATTGTAATTCCACTCATTTCCTCCGGTGACTGCCGACTTGTCACTCAGGAGGAGGAGAGAATAGGCCCGTCAATCAGTCAAGGGCCCGTTACCGGGGCAACGGCCAAGACGAGGCTGCAGTCGGACCTGCTCCTCGTTAGCGCGACTAAAATGTACGATTTCTTTTTTTCTGTGTGTCCCGCGCCCACGCCGATGATTAATGGGGCGGGGAGGGAAAAGGTGGCGGTACGCAGAAAACCTATTGCAATTTTTTTTTAAATAATACCGTGACTAAAACGATGGCGTGAATGTACATTTGCGGGCCGACGGAGAGATGGGCGGCATGAGTAGAGAGTGAGAAAAAAAGTAAAAAGTGACGCGGGGCATGGGCGCGGTGCATGACAGGTGGAGTGGGTGTGGGTGGGGGTGGTGGTGGGGGGGGGATGCTTCAGCCTTTAAACAACCGGAATACCATCCATCATGCAGTGACGTGACAGGCGAGACCGTTTCCTGTCGAGGCAGAATAACACCCCCCCCCCCCAAAAAAAAAAAAAAAAAAAAAGAGAGCAAAGGATAGCGGGGCGGGGGGGGGGGGGGGAGTATACAAAAATAAGACAATGTGAGAACAGGATGAGACGGAGAGGCGATCACTCCGGACCGGGCGGATGTCTTCCCGATTCACTTGACGCGAAATAGGCAAAAATAACATCCCGTTGTTTTTGTTTTGACATTTCGCGTCAAGTGAATTTTTTTTCGGGACTACAAATACATATTTTGTCCAGTCTTTGGACCCGGATATGACAACAAGTCCTCATACATAACCTAATTCATCACCTCTTCATGTTCTTCTGGAACTACTACTACTCTGACACTGTTACCACGGATACGCTCAAAGATAAAACCTCCGAGTTAAAGACAAATACAACGAGATTGGGCTCTAAATAACTTCATAATATAAATACAGCATAGAAAACATATAATAATAACTTTATGAATCAGGTCCACCTGGCCCCGCCCCTAGAGATGCTGCTATAGGCTGATAGGCTGCTGGGGGATGTTTTAGGATACACTGAGCTCCTCTCTCCTCTTCTCTCTCTCCTTATGGATGAATGTTCATCTCTTCATCACACATTATTAACTCGTCTTCCTCTTCCTCTTTGTGACTTCTCATCTCACAGGGTGCTTTGGACCTGGCTGTATCTGATGTTGGTCTATATAAAAGCTCTGGGAGAGAAAAATCTGTCCCCAGATATGAAAGTCCCCCGTTTTTTTGTTTTTTAAACTATCCGCAAGCTGCTCTTTTTTTTTTTTATTAAAATCAATGACGGGCATGTTTTTTTTTTTTGGCTTTAGTGGCTGACAGCCTGCACAGCTCGGGCCCGTCTCACACTCGGCGGCCTTCGGTTCTGGCGGCGGCGCCGAGGCCGGAGCGAGGCGGCGAGCGATCTGGATCGATGCTCGCGCCGCTCAAAGCAGGTAACTGTTCGCCAACACTTATCCGATTGTATCGAGGGGATCAATACGTCAGATTGTTTGTTTTCATCTCGTTGTTGTCTGAGCCCCCACCCCACCCCCCCGCCCGCCCCCCCCTGTTCGGTTTGCGCCGGTGGGCGATGTTGTCTTTTTATTTATTTTTGCTCTCTCCGTCGTCGTAGGATCCATACGGGCGTGTGAGAAAACGCCAAAATCCATTTAATTATGGGAGTTTGGAATCCCTGACATAACCCCCTGGGAAGGAGAGAGAGAGAGAGAGAGAGAGAGAGAGAGAGAGAGAGAGAGAGTGAGGGAATGAGAGAGTGAGGGAATGAGAGAGAGGAGAGAGGGAGAGAGAGAGGGATGTTTGGAGGGAGGGAAAGAGAGAGAGGGAGATAGAGGGATGGGTGGAGGAGGGAGGGAGGAGAGAGGGAGAGAGAGAGGGAAAGAGAGGAGAGAGGGAGAGAGAGAGGGATGGGTGGAGGGAAGGGAAGAGAGGGAAAGAGAGAGAGAGGGATGTTTGGAGGGGTAGAGAGAGGGAAAGAGAGGAGAGAGGGAGAGAGAGGGATGGGTGGAGGGAGGGGAAGAGAGGGAAAGAGAGAGAGGGATGGTTGGAGGGGGAGAGAGAGGAGAGAGGGATGGGTGGAGGGAGGGGAAGAGAGGGAGAGAGAGAGGAGAGAGAGGGATGGGTGGAGGGAGGGGAAGAGAGGGAGAGAGAGAGGGATGGTTGGAGGGGGAGAAAGAGGGAGGGAGAGAGAAAGAGAGGAGAGGGAGGGATGGTTGGAGGGAGGGGAAGAGAGGGTAAGCGAGAGAGAGGGAGGGAGAGAGACTGTACTCTCTGTATAGTTATTCCTGTCATATTATCATGATTCATATGGAGTGTGTAGTGTGTGTGTGTGTGTGTGTGTTGCTGTGTTCTGACTCTTCGGCAACATCCTTGTTTCAACATGAATGGCAATAGAGCCTCTTGGAGAGGGAGAGAGAGAGAGAGAGAGAGAGAGAGAGAGAGAGAGAGAGAGAGAGAGAGAGAGAGAGACCTGTGTTTTTCTTTGTCTCTTGACTCTATTTTATGAGTCTTTTTTCTCTTTCCCAGCCGGATGGCGTGATGGGACCCGGCGTTCCCGTGGAAAATATTTTCTATCGCACAAAAAAGTACGCAACGATCGGGACATCAGAGAGAGGCACAACGGAGCCAACGGCGTGCTGCACAACCACACTGTGTGTGTAGCCCCAGTGTGTGTGTACTGTCGTCCCAGTGTGTGTGTAGTCCCACTGTGTGTGTAGTCTCAGTGTGTATGTAGTCCCACTATGTGTGTAGCCCCAGTGTGTGTGTAGTCCCACTGTGTGTGTAGCCCCACTGTGTGTGTAGCCCCACTGTGTGTGTAGTCCCACTATGTGTGTAGCCCCAGTGTGT
>CM070090.1:3750235-3877735 GCA_036178185.1 Liparis tanakae | reverse complement strand
TCTGGCCAAACAGAGTTAGGGAAGACTCGGCGGCTGTCCTTGGTTTTTCTCATCACCCTGAAAACCCAACACACACACACACACACAAACACATGCCCACGCACGCACGCACACACACACACACACACACACACAAAGACACACACACACAGCCACCCTCCCCAACACTCACTTTGCAGTAGGCCGAGACATTTTGAACTCTCCCTCGCTCCCTCTCTTTGTCATTGTCTCTCTCTCCCTCTCTCTCTCTCCCTCTCTCCCTCTGTTTGTCATTGTCTCTCTCTCTCTCCCTCTCTTTGTCATTCTCTCTCTCTCTCTCCCTCTCTCCCTCTGTTTGTCATTGTCTCTCCCTCTCCCCCTCTCTTTGTCATTGTCTCTCCCTCTCTCTCTCTCCCTCTCTTTGTCATTGTCTCTCCCTCTCTCTCTCTCCCTCTCATTGTCTCTCTCTCTCCCTCTCTTTGTCATTCTCTCTCTCTCCCTCTCTCCCTCTGTTTGTCATTGTCTCTCCCTCTCTCTCTCTCCCTCTCCCCCTCTCTTTGTCATTGTCTCTCCCTCTCTCCCTCTCTCCCTCTCTTTGTCATTGTCTCACCCTCTCTCTCTCTCTCCCTTTCTCCCTCTCTTTGTCATTGTCTCACCCTCTCTCTCTCTCCCTTTCTCCCTCTCTTTGTCATTGTCTCTCCCTCAGAACAGAACAAGGTCAAAAGCGTGGATACATTATACATGTGATCATTCACTAGGATTCCTATGAGGCTTCATTCATATCTTAAATTCACATCAGTTCTCCAACCTACATCTTCATGCATGAATCTACATTATTATCATGTGTCGCATTCATTAACAAAAGATTATTATTATTTTCCATTCACGTATGAACAAGGGACGATATGAAAATACCCTTACTGACCCAGTGTCCGTTCTGCACACGACTCCATCGACAGCTGCCAGGACCACTTTTTGCATCCCCCGCGTCAGCATCCAAAACTCACTCCGGAAATGTAATAAGTTCCCCCCCCCCCACACACACACACACACACACACACACACACTTCCTCCTCGTGTGTGGCAGGCGGCTAGCGCGACGGGAATGTGACATGTTTTTTTTTCTTCATCCTAAGTGCATAATTTCAGTGAAGCGCCTTTTGGTTTTAACGGGGATGGGGAAAAGGGGGGTGGAGGGTGGAGGGTGGAGGGTGGGAGGGGGGGGGGGGGGCTCCACCACCCTCTCGTTCTACATTCCCTTCCTGCCACTCCGGCTCTATTCGCCATCCACCTCTCCAGCGGGAGACACAAGTGGCTCCGGAGCGCCACATCCTCTCACCTTGAAGAGCCTTATAATGAACACGTTGAGATTCAATGTTAATGTTAATTTGGGATAAAAAAAAAAGTGCGAGCGGGGGGGAGGGGGGTGGCGGGGGTGGGAGGTGGGGGTCGGGGAGCGGGGATTTATTGGCTAGGGAAATTGAAAAGAAAGACATCTTGACTCGTCACTCAAAAAAAGGAATAATAAAGAGAAGGGGAGAAGAATAAAAACAATTATCTTTGAAAGTATAATCTCCTCTTAATGGATGGAGAGGTCCTTGAAGGGGGCGTGAGCTCGTCTTCCCTTCTCAGCGCTTCTCTTCCAGAATAAGTCGAGGCGAGGCAATAGAAAAGCTAGACAGCGAGGAGATAACATTTTCGGTTTTCTCTCCCTCGCATGTTCCTCTTTTTTTTTGAAGAGAAAATAAGGTTATGGAACGATTGTGTAAACGGCCTGACAGGAACCCGTCTGCCCCCTTTCTTTTGTTTTCACCTCCCATAAGAACAATATCTAGAGGCCCTGGGATCTTTCTTTGTGTCTCTGTGTTTTCTGCACCCTCCTGCAAGCAAACACACACACACACACACACACACACACACACACACACGCACGCACACACACGTTGACCTTCGTGGTGGTTGCGCAATGCACCGTGGTTATAATTTACACCTGGCCTAGTAACTCCTTCGCGGCGTCTCGTGCCGACATGCATGGAATTTAACGACCGATGCACCGATGGGAATGTTTACATACAATTACAATATATATATATATTTTTTTTAAGTCTGACCTTTGCCGACCTCTCGTTGGCATCGACGCTTCTCATTTACTCGTTCCGCCGCCTTAAATTTCAACCATCCCAAAGTCCCAGTAATTCCAAATGGCAACCTATTAATAACTGTGTTACTATTGTGTTGGTCATCTATAGTAAATAAAAATAAATAACAAATGTAATCATCTTATTTCAATGAAAAACAACTCAAAATAACATAATGGAAGTTTGAAGGAGATGCAAGAGGAGATAACCTCCAACATCGTATTTGAACGCATCACGACAGCCTTCGCCCAGTTTTACTAAAGTGGACCTTGAACGCATCTTAATGCATTGTTCGCATTGTTCCAAGCAGACCTGAGCTAGAAAGAGCGGACACTTATATATTATGAATCATTCCGATGCTCAGTCAGTCGTTCCAGATGTTTTTTTTCTCCGAGGAGCTTAATGTCACGCAGAAGAACCCAAATATGGACAACATTGTGCCTCTGTGTATGCGTGTGTGTGTGTGGATGCAGTCCCGACCCGGCTTCACCCCTTCGCCGCAGCACTCCCTCAGCGGCATCGCTCTGCAGGCGTCACTGTGGCGCAAGTGATTTTTTACACCGCAGAGGATATATGTGGAGCTGCAGGTGGTAGTTCACCAGACGCCATAAAGCACGGCGCTGTCATTGGGGCTGTCAGCATGAATTGTCACCGCTGAGCCGCATCCATCACGCCGAGCTATCAGCCGGAGCCGGAGCCGGAGCCGGAGCCGGAGTCTCATCTCCTGTGCTGCCTTGCTGCTTTTTGAGGGCCGGGAGCCAATGGGAGCGCAGGTGAACGGCACATGTCTTAGAGGCATGTGTCCTCACAGTTACGGCTCCATTGGCCTGTTGTTTGTGACACACACACACACACACACACACATCAACGCGTTAGCTAGGGAGGAAAGTGTGAAGGAGAGAAGAGGAAGATATTGTGATGATGAAATCAGACGGATAGAAACTTCCCAGAGGATCAGGAGATTGCCACCATGTTGACCATGTGATATGTCAGAGCAATAGTACAGCACAGTAGGTATATAAAGTACAGTTATGTATATGAATATATGCATATATATATATATATATATATATATATATATATATATATATATATATATATATATATATATATATGTTGACCATGTGATATGTCAGAGCAATAGTACAGCACAGTAGGTATATAAAGTACAGTTATGTATATGAATATATATATGCATAAATACATATGCATGTGTATATGCATGTATTTATAAAAATACATACATGTGTATATATATATATATATATATATATATATATATATATATATATGTATATATATATATATATATATATATATATATATATATATATATATATATATGTATATATATTCCATAAATATATATATACATATAAATATATATATATATACATACATATATATAACAATATAACAATATATAGCTTAAATATATACAAATATATATGTATATATATACATATATATATATAAATATAAATATGTATATATGAATGCTTGTCTATATATTATATATACATATATATATATAAAAAAATGCATATATATATGCATATGATATACACCCACACCGTTGTCAGGTCTTGCTACAGCCTTTACATTATGTGCAGCCACATATTGTCAAGTAAGTCAAGTAAAAGAGAAAGGACAAATAAAAAAGGAAAAGCTGGAATAACTCAAAGCGCGGCTACTTTGGGATTTCAGCAGCTGCACTTATTTTGCTGAAAGAGCAATAAATTAAGACGCGAGTGGAACTGGTATACCCGCTGCTACACCTGCACCGGTTCTTCACATTCTCCCCACTTTGTCACTTAAAAAGTTGAACGTATTATCATATAGGTGGGATAAACATTTGGAGAAGGAATCCGTGGCAGTCGATCAACAGTCTCTCTCTATACTTCACACGTCGGCAACGCCTGAAATAGCTCTGTGAGCGCAGCCTGTCATTTATATTGCATCAGATACTGCGTATTGTCACTTAATATTATGGTATGCACACCAGGGGATTGCGGATAGCGAGAAAGAAGAAGAAAGAAAAAAAGAAGAAGACAAATGAACTCTTTAATCTCAGTATAGCTACTCTGCCAATGCATCAAATTGAACTATTAAAAGCTTCTGTGGCAGAGTAAATGGAGATTAAACAAAGAGTCAGCATGCAGCGCGGGGGGGTGTGGGGGGCACCGGGGGCTCGTGCCGCAACTTAATCCTCAATTTGTTTATTTAAAAATGTCAAATATGATTTGGAGGGGAGGGGGGGGGGAGAAGAAGCGGGGGAGGAAATCTCAATGATTAAGGGGGATGATGGAGTGAGAAAAAGGATGATGGTGGTGTGTGTGTGTGTGTGTGTGTGTGTGGGGGGGATAAGAAAAGATTTACTGGAAGAGGCAGCTCTCTTTTCCCGTCATCTGAGGCTAATTAGAAAAACTAAATAGCCCACATAGTTTCAAGTCGAACGCACACAGATATGAATCAAAATAAGTCTTTGTATCACATGTGTACACAAGGCTGTCGGATCAAGGAAATAATTGCAAATAATTGATCATGGGCGACTGAGTAATGCTTATGACTAAAAAAATACTTAATGGCCTCCTTATGCCTTTAGAAAAACAAAAAAATCATTAAGTAAAAGCTGTCTTCTTCTTCTTCTTCTTCTTCTTCTTCTTCTTCTTCTTCTTCTTCTTCTTCTTCTTCTTCTTCTTCTTCTTCTTCGCCACCAGTAAAGACAAATCCAGCCCCGTTTCTGTGGCAACTGGATTTCAAAGCGTCAGCGCTGAATGCCAGACATCATGGGAAAAAAAAATAAAGATTATGTAAGTCTGATGCCCGGAAATCATTGCAAATTGAAGACGGGGTGGGCAGAAAACAGAAACCTTTAGGAGCCGAGGAAGAATCATACACACACACACACACACACACACACACACACCAAAAAAAGAAAGAAAAAAGAAGCTGAATACAGTCTGATGGCGTTGGAGGGAAGAAAAAAACGGAAACGAGCGCTGCGGCAGAAGCGACGTGACGCACGGGGGAAAAGTCAAAGATGCCGTTCTATTACTTTGCACCCACATTTGATTTATCTCGGTGGGGGGGGGGGGAGTTGTGCCGAGACATCAAACCCTTCCTCCTCCTCCTCCTCCTCCTCCTCCTCCTCCTCATCTTCCTCCTCCTCATTCCTCCTGTGGACGGAGTGAGCCAGTCCTCCAACACACACACACACATCCCCCCCTCCCTCCTCCTCCTCCTCCCCCCCCCCCCTCTCCCTCCACCGCCTCTGCCCTGTTTGCTCCTCACCCGCTGGTAAACATTTCATCACTCCTCAAGGAGACCCATAAAACACAGTCACCGCTCAGCGGACGATGCGGCGTTGGAACACACGCCGGCACATCTTTTATTTTGTATTATTTCTTCTTTTTGCATTTAAAAAAAAAGAAGGGGAAAAAAAAAGCTTTCATTTGTTTTAATCAGGCGCAACAGATACAGAGTTAGAGAGACGGAGACGGAGAGAAAACGAAGGGAAATAATCCGTCTTTTTTTTCTCCTTGTTGCCTGGATACAGGAGAAAAGGTGTTCACCTCGTCTTATTGTTGGGGATGTGATGCTTAAATCAGCCGCCCATGCTTTTCACGGCGCTAACATGATATAGTTGCATGATAATATCCACGCACGTTGTTGCTGGAGGTGTTCAAAATGGCGAGCGCTGTAAAGGTGCACACACACACACACGCACACACACACACACAGGGATTATCGCAACCTCCCAAAAGACACAAAATCCAAGTCTCTCGACATCTAGAGTGGGAGTCCAGAGGAGATTAGGAGAGGAGAGCTCATTACAACCTCTGGATCTAGATTCACAAGCTATTGTTGAACAAACTTCAACTGTTCAGATGTGTTTTTTTTTTTTTAAATGGGTTTACTTCTCTGTCAAAGCCTGGATTAAGCGATTAAAACATAACGAGGGTTGTTTTTTTTTCCTCTCGGCGGGGGCGGGGGGAGGACTCGCCGCGCACCTCTGAACCCTCGGCTCGCGATGAGAGGCGCGACAGCTTTATGGTGGGAGTTAAAGCTTTGCACGGAGCGGGAAATCGTGTGCTAAACTGTGGAATTAGCATCTAAAGTGGCCGCACTTAATTTCCACTCGGCGTCGGAAAAGGAAATGTCAACAGTGGACGAGGTGCGTGGAACCTCCCCGGAAATCCCGCTCCTTACCTTGCATCACTTTTTAAAATGACGCTGGTCTTCCGTTGTCGGAATTCATCTCGGGCTGATTACAGGCGTCTATGTATGTGTGTGTGTGTGTGTGTGTGTATCATTACGTGGTTATTTTGGTGGTACGAAATGAGAGAAGAGAAAAAAAAAGAGATAAATGGATTCTTTTCGTGTCCAAGGGGATGTCCATTTTCATTTCCCCTTGTAATTGTTTCTCGGTCATGCGTAAAGAAGAGCAACTTCTAAACCGGCCTTGTGGGACACCTGATGAAGGACTCGGGCTGATTGGAGGCGCGTGCTTTTACAAAGGAGTGGAGCATTAGACGTGTGAAGAAAATGTTTTTTTGGGGGAGGGGGGAGCTTTTACAATTACTAACCTCTGCCGTATTGGAAAGAAAAAACGCTCCATTCCAATCTACTCGTCAAAATGAGATAAACACACTTCCCGTGCGTCGTGATGCTGAGATGATGCAACATTCAATTCAGAATGCCATTAAGCCCACGCAGAAGAATACACTTATGGGATTGCCGTTGTTTTCTTTTCTTTTTTTCCCTCGACTGTGCCGCCGCCCACACCAGCTGTTGTCGGAGCCAAGAGGGGCCAGCGGCGCTCGTCTGATGGAGATGGAGCTTTTGCATTGGTTTAAAAATGATCTTTGCCGACTTGGCTTATTGTGAAACAACCCGGCTGTGTACGCGTTGTCTCTTAATCCGAGTCTCATCTCTAGTTACCGGGCGGAAAGCAAACGATGACGAGCGCACAGGAAAAAAGGAAGTCCCGGCTCCGCTACGAGAGAAACTAGGAAATATAGCCCAGTGTCTCTTGTTACACATGTAAACCATTTTAAAACAACAACAACTAGAAGGGGCACTCGGTAGAGCGCATACCTTCGAATAATAGGGGCATTGAAGTGTGAACATTTTGGCATTAGTTGCCAATTGGATAGAAATTGACCGTGCTATAGTAAAAATAAGATTTTGACCTTTCCATGACATTGACCTTTGACCCGATCGATCCCAACATCTAATCAAATGGTCCCCGGATAATTACCAATCATCCCACCACATTTCATGCGATTCGGTTTTATACTGTTTTATTTATTTGAAGATTTTGACCTTTGAACTTTGACCCGATCGATCCCAAAATCTAATGAAATGGTCTCCGGATAATTACCAATCATCCCACCACATTTCATGCGATTCGGTGTAATACTTTTTTACTTATGCGAATAACACGCACACACGCACACACATACAAATACGTGGCGATCAAAACATTACCTTACATTACTCCCAGAGTAGGAAACAATGGGGTCAGGTATGGGGGGGAGACACTAAGTAAGACACAAATACAAATAAGTACTGTTAATGATGGACACAAACAGCAGCCTCCCATGTTTGTACCTAACACTGACGCTTTGGAGCAACTTGAGTCATACAAACGCCAACGGGAGCCTCTGTGCGTCGGTATTGGACGCCGAGGGGCAATGACCATCTGGGAGAGTGAACGCTATCCAAGTAAAATGATGGTTGGTTGGTAAAATGAATGGATGGATGTGCTAGATGGGTGAGTGGGTAGACAGATAGATGTGTTCACCCCAGGGTGACGTGTGTGTTGGGCATAGTGTTACGTCCAGTTAAACAATGGTGACACTGTATCCACGCGAGACCCTCCGACCATCGGTGAGTACGACGCCACGACGACCAGCGGGAGTGATGGCTGTGAGTGTGAGAAAGATCCGAGTCGCAGGAAGCACCCCCTTCCCGTCCCCCGTCCCCCCCCGCTAATCAATTCAATGACCAGGCGGACAACCAAATCACATTGGAAAAAAGAAAGATTGAGGGTGTGGGAGATGGGTGGAGGGAGAAGGAAGGAGCGAGAGAACGGTAGGAAGGGTGGGTAGAGAGAAACGTTATAACTCAGACCCGCTCTCCGGGGGAAGGTCTCTAAATTACAGTGAGATGTGGACAGCTTGTCAATGCAGAGGCCCGAGCCAGAGCTGTGGAGGAAACACACACACACACACAAACACACACACACACACACACGCAGGCACACACCATTGCGTTCATGCAGTTAGTCAAGGCCTTTCTACCTACCTACCTACTACACTAACTACCACATAGCTACTTACTATCTACCTTCTACATACCTACCTACTACCTACCTACTTACTACGTACCACCTACCTACTACCTACCTACCTACTTACTACCTACTACATAGCTACTTACTACCTACCTACCTTCTACATACCAACCGACTACCTACCTATCTACTATCTACCTACCTACTTACTACCTACCATCTACCTACGTATCTACTACCTTCCTACATAGTTACTACATACCTACTTACTACTTCCTACCTACTACCTAGCTACCTACTTTCTATCTACTACCTACTAAATACATATATAACTTTTACTACCAACCTACCGACTACATACCTACCTACTTACTACCTAGCTACCTACTCCTACCTCCTTAGATCTACTACTTACTAAATACCTACCTACCTAATTACTACATACATACCTAATTACTACATACATACCTACCTACTATCTACCTACTACCTATCTACCTATTTCACTCTCTTTGCTGACTCTAAACTGAAGTCCCGATATATTACCACCAAAGTGCGGCCCTCCACACGCCCACAGACACTACTGGAGCAGAAAATTACATGGCCCATCCAAATTCCACAATGGCCACTTTCCCTTATTTCACAGAGGTGCGTCCTCGGCGCTCCTTCCCCTCAATGCGCTAGTTACAATGACAAGTGGCTTGCATAAGAGTTGACTAGGACATTTCTTTTATGGCTCATTCAGCTTTCACCTTAACTATTAATCTTCCACAGCCACAGTTAAATCAAATTTATTAATTTGTCTTCCAGATTTCATAGTCGGGGTGTCTGTCTCGCAAAATCAATTTTGAATGCAACCCTCTTTGTGAGGGTTCAAAGAATGCTATTTCTCCTATTGAGGGAGCTTACATTAAATCAATGGGATGACCTCAGCGCAGACATTGTGTATCTACTGCAAATTAAAATGGATATTAGCTGTGGATCAGATATTGCTCATCAGCTTTGCTGAAGAGACTTTCAAAATAGAATGATATGGATTGAAATAGATTGAAATGGCGTTTCATTTGTTTTTGAGTTCCGCATGAAGGACAGAAAGGAGACATAACTCAATTAAAATGGGGAAATATATCTTTGTGAAATGTAGAAATTGTAACCGCACAACATAGCAGCCGAAGAGAATATTATAATGGCCCTTTGAATTCCACAATGTGGAAAACACGTAATCATGGAATGTCTTGGCAAAAAGTGACTTGACTGTGAAATGTGAAATATCGTAAAATGTTTACACCTGGTCTTTGATAGAAAATAAAAAATATATAAAGATACGTATAAATCTTTTGTGAATGAAGTAATTGTATTCATCCACCAGCTAAATTTAAAACGGAAAAAGAAGAAACTGGACAATACAATAGGGTCCTTACAAAACGTGATATTAGGTGTGTTCATAACCATATGTTTGAGGCCAAGGATGGATTTATATTTGGCAGATGAAGTGGTCGGTTTTCATTTGAATGTAACTCTTCTCGTCTTCTCAAAAGCTTCTGTCTTCACTTCCAGTCCACGCGTATCTTCTACATGCAATATCTATTATTTACCAATCATGTTCTTGTTAAAAAAATAATCTCCTAGTCCAACGTTGTATACGCCGGAGCAAATAATTGAAACGCACAATTTAATACATGAATGATTCTTCTACTGTGTTCCAAAGAGAGCATCAGGTCCCGCTGTTTTGCTCGCAGGTATACATCTCTATTTGTTCAATAATTCAACCGCAGAAATGCTTTATTTAGTGGATCCCCTCGGCTCCGGCTAATTCCAAATTTCTGCCTTTTAAAGTGTGGAGACAGTGTTCATAACGACAGAGAAACCGCCCCACGCCGGTGACTCACACCAAACGAACAAAAAAAAAAAAGAACAATGTGACAATTTGGTGAGTCGAGTTCTGCCAAGAACATCCCAGCTCTTAGGATTCGTCGTTTTCAGGTTATTCTTATGAAACCAGCCATTAACTAGCGGGAAGACGGTCAACTAGCCGGCCAAAAAACGTTTAGCGTTGGGGAAAGGGGGGGAGGGGGACCAGACTCTTGGTTGGTCTAACGAGAGAGAAATCGAGAAATTCAAAGTGTGACGAGTCGGGGAACGGTCTCGCTTCGCAACGCTTTTCTTTGAAGACGTTTAGAGCCTCGGGAAGAAGAGAGAGAGAAAAAAAGGACGAGGCCGATTCAAAGTGTTTGATCCTGTTTCGAGGTGCAAGCTAGTTTTTTAGTTGTGTTGGATACTAATGGGGGGGAAAAAAGTTTCGGAATAGTTGTTCAACTATTCTGAATAAAAGAAACCTCGAAAGTATTGTGCCCATGGATGTACTTTAGCATTATCTGAATGGGAATTAGGCCGATGTATTTAAAGGGACATGCTTGTAATTTTCCAGCAGAACAGAACTTGAGCCCTACTTTTTGACCATTTTCATACATTTGCCTAATATCTACACATGCAGCTGACTTAAATGATAAAAAGGTGACCGTGAATCATGTTGCTGCTCCATATGAGCAACTTCTTTCTCACTTTTCCGAGTGTGTGCAAGAGTTGAACGCAACATTTTTAGGGAATTTATCTGGGAATAGCTTGAGGGTTTATGCTTTTCGACCAAAAAAACAACAAGTGCAACACAATACGGTGTGTGGAGCCGAGAAAGCCCATCCTCCCGAAAAAAATAAAAAAAGAGTCAGGTAGGTGTTACTCTGCTGGCAGATTTGGGACAGGCGTGTGTGACTGGGTTCCAATCTTAGAAATTGCCAGTAAAACTTAACGAAAAAAAAAGGAAAAGTGTCAAACTAAACCTGAAGAAGAGGAACACTCAAGAAAATGGAACAGTGGTGTCCACGCTCGTGCTTTTTGGATGTGTTGCTTTTTCCCCCCTTTCTGGAAGAGGTCCCGGCTGTCCCAGACTTAGCGCGGCGTACCCTATTAATAATACATGGCGTCGCCCCGCTATGTGGCGGGCAGAAGGATGGTTGGTTCGCAGCGTCGGGCTGCGCCCCAATTTGTGTGAGCTATGTGGCCTGGTTGAGGCAAAGCGTAGCGGCGGAGCAGAATTACGTTGTTTTTTTTCGGGGGGTGAACGTTGTGGTGGCAGGTAGACACACACTTAGCAAAAAGGTCACCTCATGTATCACAGGAACAGGTGGAATTGCACATAACATATTGTTACAGACCATATAATTGAGTTACAAAACCAATAAGTAATAATAAAAATAATAACTTTATTTATATAGCAGCTTTAAAAAGAATGTTTACAAAGAAAAACAAGTGGAACAGTAAAAAATAATATTGCATTTAAAAGTATATATTAAAATAAAAAAAATAAAAAATCAATTAAAAACCAAATAAATTACAATGAAATTAAAAACAGAAAAAAACTAAATGAGGGGAAACAAAGTTCTGCATAAAAAGACTAGATCCCTTAAAAGCTGTTCTATAAAAATGTTTTTTAAGAAGTGATTTAAAAGAAGTTACTGATTCTATGAAGTACATGAGAAGTATATTTCTACCTGCAAATACAACAAAAAACACATTAGTTTGCCGATACTGCTTCATATCCGACCATGAATCCGTTTCCCTCTATTTGAAATAAATAAATAATAAAAACTACATTTCCAAGCCCTGCTTCCATTAGGAAAATATGCAGGGATTTGTTCAGCTTAGCCGCGATGGAACATGGCAGGAAATCTAAATGAGCTTATGGAGGAAGATGGAAGGAAGAGGGAGGGATGGAGGACGGACCGCAGGCGATAAGATGGACCGAGTGGCGAAACCCCTCGAGGTGTTTGAGCACCCCGTAGAGTTCCACAGAAGACCCCCGGGGGGATGAGAGCGCCGCGAGACCCTCCTCCGCACACGAGACGGGATGAGGGAGGAAGGAAGGAAGGAAGGAAGGAAGGAAGGAAGGAAGGAGGCTTGAGAAAGAGGGTCATGCACATACGCCTAATCAGAATTCACACGCAGCCGAGAAGGGGAAACGTTCGCTGGTCTGATTTCTCCGAAAACTAGATCACATGGAAAGCGTTCCATTAAAAAAAAATTAAAAATTAAAAAAAATATGTTATTCCCCATTTTGTATGAATTATTGATATTAATTGGAAATTGATTATTTCTTACAGGAGGGCACTATGTACCGTGTGTAAAAGATTTGCATAAAAACAATTAGCATAGAAAAGAAGAATAGATTAACGCGTTAACGCTGACAGCCCCAATATATATATATATGTATATATATATATATATATATATATATATATATATTACACTGAAATATGTGAGGTAATAGAATTTGTGAGCGAAGGATTACTTGTTATCTTGTAAAAAGCTGTATGCCACTCGAAACACGTTTGATTGACGGGCGAGAGAAGCTGACAGACTCTATTTGTAATTGGTTAGAAGCCGGAGACGTTCAGTAGAAACGGCTCCAGACGTTTCCATTATTATTTTACAAGTAGAACATTCCTAACAAGCACATCGTCTCCCGGCAGGTCGGAGAAGTGTTGGCGTTCCCCCGGACAACACGCGCAATTTACCAGGGGGCTCGTTAGACGGGCATCAAGTCTGAGACCTGTCATAACGGAGCGGGCGCCGGGGGGGCCCCGGGGCCCCCGCGCCGCTAAGCTCGCACTTCGCTAATGCCCATCTGTGGTCATTACGGCCCAGCGATGAGTCATGACCGCCTTCCTGAATGCAGCCTCAGCTCCTCCAGGGTTTCCTCTATCGCCGTCGCCGCCGCTGTTGCTTGCTTTGGCCGCTGGTATCCATGTTTCTTCTCCCCCCCCCCCCCCCCCCCCCCCAAACACACACCGCGCTGACCCACTGGTGCGCCCTGCAGTCATGCAAGGCCAGAAGGATGGTTTGAGACACGCACAACATGCACACGCACGGGCACACACACCATGTACACGCACACACACACACACACCATGTACACGCACACACACACGCACACACCATGTACACACACACACACACACACCATGTACACACACACACACACACACACACCATGTACACGCACACACACACCATGCACACGCACGCGCGCACACCATATACACGCACACACACACACCATGTACACGCACACACACACACCATGTACACACACACACACACCATGTACACTCACACACACACACAACGCACACGCACACACACACACCATGTACACACACACACACACACACACACACACACCATGTACACGCACACACACACACCATGTACACACACACACACACCATGTACACTCACACACACACACAACGCACACGCACACACACACACCATGTACACACACACACACACACACACACCATGCACACGCACACACACCATGCACACGCACACACACACACACACACCATGCACACACACAACATGCGGCCCGGGTACCGGTCACCGGCGAGTAGGGCATGGATGGAGACACGGAGAAATGGAAAGAAGCTGAATAGAAGAAGAGATGTGAATTAAGAGTGTGGGGGTGGGTGGTGGTGGTGGTGTGTGTGTGTGTGTGGGGGGATTGAACCGGAATGAAAAGGATACACTCTGCGAAGGAGAAACCGCGTAAAAGGATCCTTCATCTAAGAGTCCATATGTGGTATATGTGAGTGTGTGTGCGCCTGGTGTGTGTGCATGGTGTGTGTGCGTGTGTGCATTGTGTGTGTGTGTGTGTGTGTGTGTGTGTGTGAATCCTCATGTGAGAGCTAATGCACTGTGGGCAAAGTGTGCCAGGGGGCCCGGAGATACCCGGCTTCAGCTACTGCTGACCCCCCCCCCCCCAGATAAAACCCCAGCAGCAGAATAAAGAAAAAGCACAACCAATAGAAGAGATGTAGTGGGTGGGTGGGGGGGGGGGGGGTTGTACGAGAGGGGGCGGACGGCTACATTTCCACAATGACTACACGGCGTGTGAGCGTGCATTTATATGAGTGTTTTTTTTCTCGAGCGTGTTTTGTGCGCACGGCTTCTAAATCATGACTCGACAACTGTGTACGTGTGGATGCATTTCTCATTGTTCCTTCCTTTTTTCTTTTCCTTTTTTTTTCTTTCTCATCAAACTTGCGTCCGGTCGCTAAGAAGAGCGGCGGCGTGTCCTTCTCCCTCTCCCCACTAGAGGGCAGCTCTCAGCAGGCTTTTTCCTCCAACGACGAGGAGAAAAAAAACGATATAAGAAGACAGCCGCTCCCCCCCCCCCCGTAGATTCAGTAATTACAAGGATGGGGGGGGGGGGGGGATACCAACGAGCGAGGAGAGCGAGCGAGGGCGGACTCTTTTTTTTTTAAAGCGCATTCCAAAAAAGGATGGAACCAGTCGCGGCCAACGGAAAAAAAACAACAGCTACTCCAGACAAACACAATCACTCACTATTCAAGCCGTGGGAAGTGGGCGGGGCCGAGGGAACCCCGCTGCGAGGAGAACACGCTCTGTCAGATCGAATCTGAAAGACAGGACTATTTTTTTAAATGTATATATATATATATATATATATATATATTTATTTTTAACTAGATTTTTCATCCCAGCTTCCAAATCGACGATCGTGAAACGGAGTGTTGTTGTGGGACGTGTGTGTGTGTGTGTGGTTATATTCTATTCACTCATTTCGGTTTGAAGGGAACTATCGCCGAAGAAGAAGCCAGAATAGAACGATGAGGCGGCAATCACGCAGAGCGTTTTCCTGGCTCTGCCAACTTCAAACGCCAGGGCCTTTTTGGGAGAGAGTGAAACACTCAAGTCCTCCCAGACACGCCATTATCTGGACCGGTTGCCCTGACCTTCGGGGGGGCGGCGATAGCGGCGTCCCGAAGGGGCGGGGAGTGCAGAGGGGAGGGAAGAGATATGATAGATAGACAGAAACTGATTTTTTTTTTTTTTTAAAGCGGGAAGAATAAATTGACATCCTTCCTGTTTGGCAGCACGGAGAACGAGGCCTGTGTTTTCATTGATAAATGGCCGCGGAGTGAGCGAGCGAGCGAGTGGGCATTGTGCCTCGCTCTGTCATCCGAGCAACAGTATCTCTCTCAGGGAGTCTTTCCGCTTCCAAAAAAACCACCCCTACCGGCTTTGGCCTGCGTGGACGGATCCGCCGAGATTTCTCGCCCGTATCGCCGCCAAAAAAAACACAAAATTATCCACCTCTCTCTCTCTCTCTCTCTCTCTCTCTCTCTCTCTCTGTCATTTCCTTCCCTCTCGCTTCCTCCCACCTTCCCTGCATCTCGCCCTCTCCTTTCCGTGGAACGAAGCCACTGACGGGCAGATGGGCAGATGGGGATCGACAGTGTTCCTCGGGCCGAAAAAGAAGAAAAAAAGCTAATTGGGAGAGACCGGGAAAAGGACCTCGGTCGCCCGCTGAATAGTCCCGACGCGACGGAGGAATCGATGCACACTGCCGGTGTATCTGCATCACGGCGCCAGAGTGAGAGGCCCGCCGCCCTCGATGTGCGTCTCTTCTGGGAGTCATTAAGAGTTCCGTCTCAACTCTGACCCCCCCCCCCCCCCCCCCCCCCTGGAACTGACAAGGCGGCTCCAGACGGATCGAAACGAGTGTGGCGGCTCGGTGCCGGAGGCGAGGGTGTAACCGCAGACTTTTGTGCATTCCTCATGACAGCAAAGCGACTACCCGGCTCACATCTCCCTCCCTGCCGATATCGACCCGTATCATCTGGTGTCCGAATATGCCAATTAATAATAACTGTTAATGACAATTCATAAGAATAACCTGTGCTTTCAATTAAGCGCTCGTGAAAACATCACCGCGTAGGAGACGTTGAACTTTCCGTATGCGCGAGACCATCGGAGCGGCATCGAATAACGAGGACGTCAGCCTTTTCCCTTCAAAATCAATGAACCCGGGGGTCTTTCACAGGGCGAAATATTTGGATGAATACACAAATAATTCTCTAAGATATGAAGGAGGCGGATAGAGACGCTACCATCAAATACAATGTCTACCTATCGATCCATAACAGTACACACACACACATACAATATATAATATACATGAAGAGAGTTTTTTCCTGATCCGATGTGAGGTCAAAGGTCATGTCGTATGTGTACACATTGTAAAGCCCTCTGAGAAAAAAATCATATTTTGTGATTTGGACTAATTATTCAGAAACAGCTATACGGTCGTATCCCAGTCAATAACTCTGTGTTGATACTATTCTCCTGGAATCAAAACGACTGATGAAAGTCTCGACCATTCAGATACGACGATGCACAAAAACTATCGTTGCGTTGTTTACGGAGCGAGTTCTTGACTTTACGTATTAACGCGTTTAAATGCTACCAGCGGCTGCGAGAATAAGCTTTAAACACGACATCCATGTTCTTCCTGTCAATTTTTGCCCAGAACCTTTTTATTATTATTTGTTTTAATCCGTGTTCACGCTAAAAACTTTTTTTTTTTATTCGAGTGATCGTATTCACGCATTCACGGTCATGTGACAAATCATTGCACGCAGTACTGGTACAAAAAAAAAAAAAAAAAACATCAACACAGATTTTCTAATTTTCTGTATGATCAAACAGAAATCCATACGCAGGTATTAATGGGAGAAAAAGAAACCGATCAACAAAGTGGCGACTGCAAAAAAGGGGGGGAGGGGGGACAAAATAGCTGATTGATTGTGTGATGAGTAATGCTTTATTTCAGCCTCAACATTGATTGTCATAGAAGAAAATAAATTCTACAATCAAAAGTTTTGTTGGCAAATGACGCCAGTCTTTAATTGGAAAACAGGGAATCACCAGCAAACAGTTTCGTCTTTTTTGCATTTCCACCGATATTTAAAAAAAGAATGTTTAGAAGGATATAAATATAATAATAATAATAATAATAATAATAATAAATATATATGATATATATATATATATATATTTATTTATTTATGTGTAGATATATATATCTACATATAGATAGATATCTAAGAAATGCAGTGAGGTTTTCCAAGAAATGCTTCTGAAGCATTTCAGAAGCATTTCTTGGAAAACCTGCTTCTGAAACCAAAAGGTATGATTGAGATACAGCTCCTAATAATCTGCTTCAGTGGAGGTGAAATGGACCTCGATTATAACCGTTGACCGCAGTAAATACATCTTGAAAATGTGGCAGTGCTCCTGTGTGTCTGTCAGTACCGTGGGGAGAGACTCAATGCCAGGAGGGAATGGGGATATAGAAAAGTATTACAAAAATATATATATATAAAGGAAAAAAAGCCCACCTGCAGCTCCAAAATGAGAGATGAAGGAACATAACGTGAACGTATCGCCTTAAAATCACCGCGCCGACAGGGGACCGATCGTCCTCATCATCTTCCAGCTGCGTGACGATGGAAAAGTAGCCTCTGATTTTGCTCAACACTCCTTTTCATTCTTTCTTCTCTTCTTCTTCTTCTTCTTTGCACGTCGGGTCTGATTGTGAGCGAGCCAACAACGACAACAACGACGAGGAAAACAATACCGACCGCCAAGCTCCATGTGGTGCATTATGGGGGATCTCATCTGAATCAGTGCCATCGCTCACACCTTGTTGTTGTTTCACCTGGAATTACAATCGGGAAAAATAAATATATATATTTGTCTCGCAGTGGTGTCTATGCATGTACGATTTGTTTATTAATCTGCGGCGGTATTAAGATATTCAGTTTGTCTTTCACAGCAGAATTCAACGCGATGTGTCCTTAATCCACTCGCCCTGAAGACTTCTTTGCTTCTTTTTTTCGACCACTTTCTACGGAAGAAAAAGTCATTTTGAACATCGTTGAAAGTCGGGATGCACTAATAGTGAAATTCCAGATAGTGAGGATTTGGCTGTTGTTGTTGTTTTATCTGGTCCTGATGGTATGTATTCCCCTTTTGTCCTAAAAAGACAGTATGAATCGAAAATAAAATGGTGGTAAGAATGTTAGAAATACATTTATTATCAATATAATAGGTTCAATATGGAGGAGGATCATTTATGTTGGATTTATGTCCCTGTTTTTCTGTCCTTGTCTGATTGTTCGTATAGTTGATTTTTATTTATTTGTTGTCTGGTAACCTAAAATTCAATTATTGAAATAAATAAATAAAAAATATATTTTTTTTAATAAACCTCAGTAACTAAGCTGTAGTGAAAGTGATTAGGGAACTCACAACATCTTTGCTAATTAAATCATCCAAATTTATGAAGCAGCCTTTAATATAACCTTTTTTTAATGGAGGAGGGGGTGTTCAGACTGCTTCCCACTACATATCGACTTCCATAAAACCGCACAAATATTTATTTTTATGAAACCAAAAAATTAATCTAAAATAAGATGAGCAGTGTTTCACACGTATACTGGACATGGGCAGGCCTCCCATGTGTAGGAATATATATATATATATATATATATATATATATATATATATATATATATATATATATATATATATATATATATATATATATATATATATATATATATACACAAATATATATTTATATATATATATATATATATATATATATATTTATATATATATATGTGTATAGCTGGACTACGGTGTGTGGATAATGAGTGCGGCACAACCCCGCTCATCCTCGGGCGACATGACACGGCGGATGCTGCGCCCCCACCCCCCCCCACCCCACACCTCCACCGTCAAGTCGTTTTCATTCACGATGCCGGGGCGACTGATACCTGAGTGCCTGACTTGATGATAGTGTTTTTGAGAAAGTCCTTCAGAATGAACAGGAATCACAAGTCGAGTACCGCTTTGAACAAATCGGTCCCAACTTAACACGGCCAATCGAATTCCAGCATTTTAATCCGTACAGCTGATTGAATTGAGGAGGTCCCCCCCCCCCCCCAGCCCATCGTAAACTAAAACAAACATCGTCCGCCCACGTCCGTCAAAGCCGTCTTATTGGCCGGCAGGCCGAAGGCGAACATCGGGCGGCACGGAGTTACGGATAAAGTATTTTGTCGCAGCGGTTATATTTATTTGTGATTCGTGTGAACAGACTGCCGTGATAACTAAGCGGGGCTTTAGGATGTTCCCTTTTTTTCCTTTCTCCCTGAACCAGTGAGATGAACTGAGTCACTGCTGGAGGCGGCGAGGCCTGATCCCGGATCAGTGCGCCGATACATTTCATCCTGGGGATTTCACGGGAAACGTCCTAAACCAAGACGGCTTCTGGTTATCGCCACAGAGCGCCGTGGGGATCTTGACCTGTGCGCGCTCTGTGTTTTTTTTCTTTTCTTGTTGTTGTCATTGTTTTTGTTGTTGTTGTTGTGAAACACCCTGGAGAGATCGCTGGGGCATCTGCAACCGGATTGTTTTGCCAACGATGTTAAACACAGATGTAAGACATTAGCGACAGAGCGAGAGGCCGTTAAATCCGCTCTCACCCGCCGGGTGTTTTGATGTCGAACGCTCGGTGGGCCGCGACTCCGTGGGAGCGCCGCTGAACGGAGAGAAGGATACAAAAGAGAGAGAGAAAGAGAGAGAGAGAGAGAGAGAGAGGAGGAGGAGATGCGACCCTGTTCGGGGACACGGGTTCACTCAAGTTACGTGTAAAAATAAAATAAGGAAGAACGACACTCCTCAGAGACCTCAACCGACGGCGCAAAAATACGTGGACGGGGATGGGGATGGGGGGGGGGGGGTGAGATTCCGAGTCGTCATGGAAACGTCGTCTGTCCCCCCATTGACATTGCCCCCAGTTGTGACAGGTGAAATGAAAAACAGACAATTCTCATTCTCTACCAGTCAGCCCATATATATATATATAAAATAATATATATATATATATATATTTAAATATATTACATGGTCAGCCCATTTATATATATATATATATATATATATATATATATATATATATATATATATATATATATATATATATATATATATATATATATTACAGGGTCAGTGCCCCCCCACACACACACACACACACCCCACCCCTTCCACACTCGCTATCTATCATCCATTTCCCCCGTCTCTTACCCCCCCCCCCCCCCCCGCTCCCCTCTTAGGGAAGACAAACCTTCCGAGTCTCTCTCCCCGCTCTCTCAAAGAAAAGAAAAGAGAAACGGGGAGCAGTTGTTTATAGACAGCTTCCTCCTGGGGTGCCGGTGTCCCAGAAAGCCTCGCAAATGCAGGGGGAGATTATCTCTCTGAGATCCTCGTCCCAGCCCACATCTTCCACCTCCTTTTCCCAAACACAGAGAAGAAGAAAAAAATGCATGCAAATGTGCCAATGCCGCCGAACAATTTGCTCTGAAGTTATGCATTTGATACTATTTTCCTTTCCCCGTCTCTGTGGGGAACATTTTATGGAGAAATAATGGAGTACCCTGGAGGGCATATATGGAGAACAGCGCCCGGGTTGACAGGTGAAGCCCCGTCACTGATGTTTGTTTTGTTGGCCTGCATATGGAATATACTCTGCTTTTTTGGGTGTTTTTTTAACTACAGTCATACAATATGTACGTGCCTGTGTGTCTATGTGACGCAGGAATGAGTCCGAAAAAACTCTGGATGTGAGTCAGCATGTTTTGTAGTTTCCAGTTGCCTCAGTTTGAAGTCACGGGGCTTTTTTTGGGGTTAATGCCTGAAATCGGGTCTTTTACGGTACATCAGTAAATACCCCCCTGGTGACTTTTGAGGCTTATAAGTATCTTTAAAAAAGGGAAAAGTGGATAAATGAGACACATTAACTTTTTACTCCTGACTATTGCATTCACACTTCAAAGATGAAGCCGAGATGCATCCGTCATAAAGCGTTTCTTTTTCCACAGAGATCCCAAAAAGAGTTCTCATTGTCTTATTGTCAAGAGAACCAGTGCGAGGCTAACTTCCGACAAAAACACCTAATCCCTTGAGCACGTGGCCGCATTTTAAATATGTAAAAAAAAAAAATGAAAATCACATGGCTGGCTAAGAATCCTGGGGGGGAACTAATGTGGAACATTTTTGAAAGTTACTAAAAAATCCATGTTACGGCTTGAAAAAAAACGATAAAAAAACTAAAAAGTTGCAACTCGTCTCACAACTTTTGTGATATGTTTTTGAGGAATTTCAACTTTGTAATGAGCCGAGTCGGGAAACACATTGACAGGCGGGAACAGATTCCCTCTCAAGTCAGAAAGAGGCGCAGCTGTCAGTTTGTACTGAAAACTGCTCGGCGACGGGCGGAGGTGACGGCGCCGTACGGGAATGTTCGTGAACCCAAAGAACTGTACGTCGACATGTAGCGTCTTCCCGTCTGACGGAAATCCATCGGTAGGATCAACAACAACAACGCGCAGCATGTGCCATGAGCCGCTGGTTTTACTTCTTCACTGTGGAGCATTTTAATAGATCCGATACCGCTTGAGTCATCGACGTTAGCTCAACGCTGCTCGACACAATTCTTACCGCGACAAAAAAACCCGGTTTCAATATCCTCCAATGGGGTAACAGTAAGTAAATAAGGAAGGAAGGAAGGAAGGAAGGAAGGAAGGTAGTAAGGAAGGAAGGAAGGAAGGAAGGAAGGAAGGAAGGAAGGAAGGAAGGAAGGAAGGAAGGAAGGAAGGAGGTAAGGTGGATTTATATTGCACTTATCACAAAAAGAACACAGGTTCAATATCCTCCAATTGGGTAACAGTAAGGAAGGAAGGAAGGTCGTAAGTAAGGAAGGAAGGAAGGTAGTAAGTAAGGAAGGAAGGAAGGAAGGAAGGAAGGAAGGAAGGAAGGAAGGAAGGAAGGAAGGAAGGAAGGAAGGAGGTAAGGTGGATTCATATTGCACTTATCACAAAAAGAACACAGGTTCAATATCCTCCAATTGGGTAACAGTAAGGAAGGAAGGAAGGTCGTAAGTAAGGAAGGAAGGAAGGTAGTAAGTAAGTAAGTAAGGAAGGAAGGAAGGAGGTAAGGTGGATTTATCACAAAAAACACAGGTTTAATATCCTCCGGCAGCAAGTACAGCAAGTAAATAAGGAAGGAAGGAAGGAAGGAAGGAAGGAAGGAAGGAAGGAAGGAAGGAAGGAAGGAAGGAAGGAAGGAGGTAAGTAAGGTGGATTTATATTGCACTTATCACAACAACAAAAAACGCAGGACAAAGGTTCAATATCCTCCAACAGCAAGTAAGTAAGGAAGTAAGGAAGAAAGTAAGTATGTAAGTAAATAAGTAAGTACGTAAGTAAGTAAGTAAGGAAGTACGTAAGTAAGTACGTCCGTAAGTATGTACGTAAGTAAGTACGTAAGTAAGTAAGTAAGTAAGTAAGTACGTAAGTAAGTAAGTACGTACGTAAGTAAGTACGTACGTATGTAGGTAAGGTGGATTTATATTGCATTTCTATAAAAGGGGTCACAAATTGCAGTACAATAGTAAATTAAAACAATTTCACAATATCAGGATCCAAACGATGTCAACAGTTAAAAGAACAAAGTAAGATACACAGTAAAAGAGGGTGCAATAAAGAACAAAATAAAACAAAAAGGACAAATAAATTTAAAAAAACAGATCAAAAACATGCCATTTGTCATTAACCAAATTGTAGTTTAAACAGGTATATATTTGGTTGGTGTTTGAATGCCACTATGGAATCAGCTGTTCTTAGGCCTCACCGGGTCTTCTCACTCTCCTAAGCGAGAGCGTGAACTATGGAAATTAATGCAGATCAAATTTTCCGCTAAGAACTCAAGTTAATCTCATTACCGCAGTAAGTGTCTGTCTTTGGGAGGGAAGTGGAGTCTTTTGACCCTGCGGAGGTGTTGCGTGGTTGCGCTGCTCGCTTGGAGATGCTGAAGTGTGGTCCGGCATGGTGTATCGGGCATTACACGGATCAGGCCCTAAGTGGATCAGTTCATTCAGGAAAAGCCTCTTTTTGCCGGTAGTCACGGCGATAGGGGAAGTTTACTGCTCAAGTGTCGACTTGTGGGTATTAAACTGAACGACCGTATACGGAAAGTAGGCCATGCAAATGATGCCCTGGGAAAAAAGAGAGAGAGATAAAGAAATAAAGCCCCCCCCCACACACACACACACACACCCTCACCCGAAAAAAAAACACAGAAGAAATGGGGGCACACTTAACGGGGCCAAAAGTCTGATATTCTCAAAAAGAGGAGAGGAATCAAAGCCGGTGAATCACGGCATGAAATATACACAAGATGTGGGAGAAATACAGAAGAAGAAGAAGAAGAAGAAGAAGAAGAAGAAGAAGAAGAAGAAGAAGAAGAAGAAGAAGAAGAAGAAGAAGAAGCAGGGGGAGGAGGAGAAGGAGAAGAAGAAGAAGAAGAAGAAGAAGAAGAAGAAGAAGAAGAAGAAGAAGAAGAAGAAGAAGGTGGAAAAGACGAAGAAGGTGGAAAAGACAAAGAAGGAGGAAGAGGAAGAATGAGGAGGAGGAGGAGGAGAAGAAGAAGAAGAAGAAGAAGAAGAAGAAGAAGAAGAAGAAGAAGAAGAAAAAGAAGAAGAAGAAGCAGGGGGAGGAGGAGAAGGAGCACGAAGAAGAAGAAGAAGAAGAAGAAGAAGAAGAAGGTGGAAAAGACGAAGGAGGAAGAGGAAGAGACACACACACACACACACACCCCACACACACAACATCGAAATTTCTTTTTTCCAAGGATTCATTTTTTCCTCCGATGTCTCATCGGAGAAAAGGCGAGTTCACCTCAAAATGCCACCAAAGCCCGTTTTAATACGGTGGAAAGCAATCACCGCCGAAGGTTTGACATTTGAAACATTATTACGGGGGAGAAAAGAAGAAAAAAAAGGGACTTCACCTCGACCCCATTCTGGGCTCTATTTCAGACCGTGTCCTGAGAAGAGAGAGAGAGTATATAGACGGAGGAGAAGAAAGGAGAAAGGAGAAGGGAGGACGCAGGATGACCTTGAGAGTAGAACATCTTCACAAGGTTATTTATCAAGTGGTGGTCCGTTGGTAATTATCACCTTCTCTTCCATCGTATTGTTCATCATCTCTTTGTTATAAATATGATGGAGGGGTGATGGATGCATGTGCGGGGTCCAACCCCATCAAACTAAACTCCATTAACTTCTCCCCTAATTTAGAATTACATATTTTGGTCATGTCTCGTCTAATGAAGAGCGTGTAAGTGCATTAATCTGGTAATTACATCATTAGTCATTATACCACCTTTGTGATAAATAATATCTTTTATTTCTTTCTTTTATGAGACCATTTGCAGGTTTATTTAAAAAAAACTAAAAACAAAACAGGTGCTGGACACATTTCTCTCTCGGGTGATTATAATCTGCGTGATTGAGAGTCATTGTTATGTAATATCAGGAATTATAAATCATCTGTAAAACAGAATTCATCCCGGAAACTATTGTTTCATTTTTTATTTATTATTCTTTATCGCCTTATACATTTGCATGAGCAAATATGTTCCTATTTACACATTCAGCTGATATGGGATGCACCGATACTCAATAGCACTTTGTAATTATTTGTACTGACTTTGATTAATTTGTTGCTGCATACAGATGTCAATTATTGTAAGTTGCTGGTGTACAATTTATTATTATAATAATAAACAACAATGACGCCGGTTAAATTAATATTTAAATATTTATGCGTGTTTCCCACAGCGAGTAAAGCCGTGTTCACGTCAACAGGGACGCAAAGCTCGGTAATTAAGCGCTGGTCTTGGATCAGTACTCGGGATCCGACAGCCCGAAACGACACGGATCGATATGTTACCAAATGTTTTTATACACCTGATGAATGCAAGTTGACTTCACTCCCCTGTGAGCTGTAGTTATGAATACATAAATAAATAAATCTAAGGTGGCGTATTTTAAGGCCACCATTAACTTATTTGTAGAGGAGGTCCAAGCGGACATGTATGCCAAATTTCAAGTAAATCGGTCATTGATTAATAAAAAAATTATTAGCTTTCTAACTCAAGGGGGCGCTATGGAGCACAGGTCCCCGACTTCTGCCCGACAACCCAATCAGATTGGAATTTTCCCAGATTCTGATATGCTTGCAAATATTGAACGTTGCGGTTTAAGGTCAAAACCCTCCTTTGTCTATTGATAGTGGTATCATGAAAATAATATTAATAATTAAAGCTGCAAGCAGCGATGAACGGGTCCTCGTTCCTGCTTTGCCGGGGGTTGCTGGCCGGACGCCGGCCCCCTCGGCCGATAACGCATGCCCGCCGTTTGGGCGTTTTACCGTTTGTCACGCGACAAGAATTGGTTTGCGTCGCAACTAATCACTAATAAACAAGACGCAGTCGGCTCCGCCTCCATCCACCAACGCCACGTTTTTTTCTGAACGAGATAACGATGAAGCAACAAAAACAACGATGTGAGTTGATCGTGCAGCTCGTTACGGAGGCGGCGCGGCGCGGGAGCGCGTCACGACGGCTCGTCTTGATCAGGATTCACAGGGCAGACGTTTTACAAAACGGGCCACAAGTGGAAATAACTGCCTCATTATTCTGTATGTGTGTGTGTGTGTGTTTGTGTGTGGTGGTGGGGGGGGAAGACGACGACAACGCGGAGGAGTGCAAAGGAGCCGGGGCTGTTAAGGTCAGCGTCTTTTGAGCTCAGCTGGTTACAAGCTTATACTGCCCTGGCCTGCTTGTTTACCCCCACACACACACACACACACACACACACACACACCCACACACACTGCCAGGCCAGCTCTCTACCACCTGCATTGTGAGACGCGTTCAAGTATCTATACAACAAAAAAAAGTATTAAGACAATGCTGCTGCAGGCAATCTCTGCCGCCTACAGCTGGCCTTTTTTTAATGTTGTTGTCTGGTGGCGCTCCAGTGTGTGTGTGTGTGTGTGTGGGGGGGGGGGGGGGGAGACTTTTGCCTGAGCCATCCTCTGCAGCAGTATTGCGAGTGTGTGTTTATCACCTGGGAAAAACATATTGTCACCGTTCGGTAATGCCTATAAAAACACACACACACAATAGTGTGCACACACACACGCAAGGCCAGGCAAGAGCAGATGAGAAGGAGGCAGAGAGATGGTGTGAAAATGTGTAGAGTGAGGAGGAAAGGGAAAGAACGAAAGCACACTTCGGGAAGAGTAGAGGAAGTGAAGGAAAGGGGGGGGGGCAGAGTCAGAGGATTGGTCGAGTGAGAGGGAGTCTAATTAAGGAAGGCTGCATTCTTTAGGCCTCCAGTCTGCCCGCTGAGCTTCATGCCAGCACACAGGCCTGAAGAAGAAAAAAGAACCATCTCCCGAGCAGCCAGCCCATCTATTGTTCCACACATTTATCATTCACACACTCTGGAAGCTCTGTTTTCACACTACCGACGCGGACCACCACCTTCGGTAAATTCCCGTTAAACGTTCCCCTTGAAAAAATAGAAAAACAATCAACGTGTGGTTGAAGATGCCTTCGTTTGGAAGAAGGTGAAATGGTGAATTGTTGAGTTCCTGCTATTCAGTTCAATTCAGTTTATTTTGAAGAGCCCATTGTCACGAATTACAAATTTGCCTCAGACGGCTTTACAATCTGTACACGTACCACATCCCTGACCTTTGACCTCACATCGGATCAGGAAAAACTCCCAAGAAATAGAAAAAACTCTTTCACATGGAAATGTTATGATGTGCTTGTGATGCGACTCCCACTCTGACACGTATGATGACATCGGGATCAATATTAGGAAAGCAAATATTAAATAAAATGTAAATATTATATATATATATATAAATATATAAATATATATATATATAAATATATATACAAACATTATCCTATAAATTTACAAAATATTTACAAAATAAATTATTTAACCGACTATATAGAAAAAGTTTGAATTACAAAATGTAGGAAAAGAGTATAATGTAATAGGATACTATATCTGATGTGTTACAGATTCATGGGGAGTATATGTGTGCTTTAGTTCATTTATTTATTTTTCGTCCAGCACCTGTTCCAGTGTTTTTTGGAGGATGGATTCTTCTCAGAAAAAAATGAATAATTCCAGTATTTTCTCGAAAATATATGACTGAAATAATTAATATCGTGGAAGTTCAAATATTCATCATCATTTCTCTCCACCGACATATTTCTACCCTTTTTAAAAAAGAGAAGAAAACTTTCCCCCGCTGTGTGCGTGTGCGCTGAACTCCAAACCAATTAACAGCTGCTATTTATTTCACATCTTGACCCCAGTGCACACAAACAAAAAGCTAGTTATCTTTCTCAAGTTACATCATCTCCATGTGTTTGTCTTCCCACTCACCCGGAGTAAATTAATATCAGCCCATCACGTCGAAGGAGACACAATAACACTTCAACGGCGTATTATTCAAAGTGCTGCCTTCGCTGCTTCTCTCCGTCTCGCGTGATCCAAACGGAACGAAGAGGCTTAGCGGGAAGACGTAAGTCCTGCTTTTCAATCAGCCGCCGCAGCCGAGGAGACAAGTGTCCCCTTTAGCCGGCGCTCAAATTAAGCCCGAATCTCAGGCTTCGTCAATATTGGACTTGTGTGCAAGGATGGGGGGACGGAGTTTAATATGTGGTAATTATTTACAGTATTAAACTGCAATATAATAAATCTACCTTTCTGATGGTGGATGAATCGGAGATGATTGAGGATCAAAAGTTGCTTTTTCCAATTTTTTCATGTGTTTATTTTTTTTATTTTTTTATTATTTTTTTAATTAAAGGATACATTATCTGCAGAACAATAACAACATGTATATTTTTTTTATTTACTGACATTATCTTCCTGTAACTATGAAAAATAAATAATAAAAATTAACTTTACAGTTATTAGGAATATATATGAGATCAGATATGATATTAGCCATATCACAGGTAGGTATTGATATGTTTTTGAGAGGTAAGACACGTGCATTTCTTGTCGGGTTTATAGTTTCGTCGCGTCGAGATCCGTTCATCCGATCTACTGCGGTCGCCGGGGTAGTGATGGAGCGCTGTGCGCCGATGGGGGTGGGGGGGCGGGGCTTCTGGGCACGTCGTCCGCAGCTCGTTGACCACGGTCGACTGCTGCTACCCGACCCACAATGCAACACACTTGGCTAGGAGGTGAGGCGTGGCGCTCCACCCACTCCGAAAACGGTCAAGAAGCCCCCCCCCACCCACACACACACCCGTTTAGAGCAGTCACTCACTCTCCTAAAGCGGGCGTGTTTTTTTTTCTTCTCCATCCCGAGACAAATTAGGATAAGAAATGTCCTGGTGGGCACTTAACGAACAGTTGCTGAAAGAAAAAACTTTCAAATTGGTAAAGTATAAGGTTGGGTAAACAGATATTGAGTGATTTTCAAAGATTGCGTTGTGAATAAAAATCGAATATTTAATAGTGTATAAACCAGCTTTGTCTTGAAAGGGTGAAATCTGGTTTATTTTTAATGAATAGCGTGACGAAGTTTACGGTCTGTCTTTAAAACAATCGTAAAGGTCAAAACCAAACGAGTATAATAAACCCAAAAGCCTCTCCTAAAAAATAGGCCCCGCCTTCAAATGATGAGACAGCCAGGCCCACTTTCCTCTCTCCTTCACCTCGTACCCTTGGATCCTTTTTTTCGATGAGCGGACTGGGAACGACATGAATATTCATCGTGGGCCGAAAAGAACAGAAAACAAAATGTGTGTGTGTGTGTGTGTGTGTGTGTGTGTGTGTGTGTGTGTGTGAGTGTGTGTGTGTGGAGTGGGGGAGGTGCAGAAGCTGGTGTCGCCATTCCTGCCCCCCCCCCCCCCCCCCCCCGACTCAAAGTCACATCTTGCAGCAAGTAATTCATTATGAGAGGGAGGCACAAGTGCCCCCTCTCCAACTCCCAGCGCAAGTTTATGATAATCCTAATAAATTATGATGCGCCGCACAGACATTAAAAACTCTGATTGGCACTAAATCAAACAGGCTGTGCCTCTCAGATCAGAGAGAGAGACAGAGAGAGAGAGAGAGAGAGAGAGAGGCTCTCCCCTCCAACTATCAATTGCTCTCCGCCCTCCTATCCCAGATCACTCCGGGTCCACCTGCCCAGTTCCCTCTCCTCTCGTCTTTCGTCTCCTCCCCCCATCTTTCCACTCGACTTGTAATTTGCTTCGCCGTGTCCGCGTTCCGATACCGCTCGTTTTTTTCTCTCGTTTTTTACTTTCTATTTTTTGAAACGTTGCCCTCTGGAAAACAAAAGTCTCTCGTTCCTCTCGGTACCCGGTGTATGTTTTTCCTCTCTTCCTGTGTTCATCGCTCTGTGTGTATTTTTATCCTTCTTTTTTTTTGTGTGTGCAGGTGATTTAATTTGCGGTCGAAAGGATAACCAGACTGACACCCCGCCTCTTTAATCAGTGCAGATTATTATTCCGCGGGTCGAAAAACATCCATTTATTAAAAACCCATTTCTGGTTGGCCTGTTGCTGATTGCTGCCTTTCACTCATCCTTACTTATGAGGGGGGCGGGGCTTGGAATAAATGAAATGCAACATTTAATGATGACTCTACAAGTACACACAACTACTTCAATCACAGCTATGTGTCTCTGCTCCTGAAGAAATAGAGCCCCCCCCCCCCCCCGCAAAAAGCAAAGTTTGGGAATCTCTCTCTGGGGCTCGTTCGTTTTATGTCACAGCGCCGGAGCCGGCGTCGTCAAATCAGACACGCACAAGTGAACAATTCAATTAATCAGGATGAAAGTTGTGAGGGAGAGTGATTAATATGCTCCGTACGCGTTGATTGTGATGCACTCTGGGATGCCTCCCGTTTCTCCAATAGCCCCGGTGCAAAAGCGCGCCGATCCTCTCTCGCCCGCCGCGGTAAATCATCGGCCCCGGTGAGTGTTTTAATGCGGAGAGGTAGCGACCCCGTCCATTCATAGACAGATTGCTTGTTAATGGTTTGGAATCGGCGGGGCAAAGTCGCGGCGGGGAGAAATCATATCTCACGGCGCTAGCGCCGCGGTCGAGATGACGGACACGTTCGCCGATCGGAAGGGGGAGGGGGGGGAGGGGGGGGGGGGCTTCTTTTGACGGGTTCGGCAATGAAGGACTGAGGAAGGACGGTATGAACATACATTTGAAAGAAATGGGTGCGACTGATAATCATTTTCATGTCTGACTTGACTAAGGATTATAGAAAAAAAACAGCCCCATCCACTGGATAGGCTGTGCAACAAGACGTGTCTTTTTGCAAATATATATATATATATATATATATATATATATATATATATATATATATATATATATATATATGTGCAATCTGGGGCTGCAACTGATTATTTTCAGGTCTGACTTTACTACACTTTCTTTTTTTAACTAAATATTTCCTTAACGACTATAGAAGAAAAAAAAACACGACATGCCTTTTTGCAAATATATATTTTATTTTTTTTATTTTTCCAGAGCTATATGGGGCAATATAATGCTGGAACTGCTGATTATTTTCATGTTTGATTTTACAAACTTTTTTTTTACATAATATTTCTTTAACGGTAATAGAAAACAAACAGCCCCTCCTATATATATATATATATATATATATATATATATATATATATATATATATATATATATATATATATATATATTATTTTTTGCAATATGGTGCTGCAACTAATGATTAGTTTCATGCCTGAATTTACTAATTTTTTTAACAAAGTATTTCTTCAATTATTATGGAAGAAAACACAGACCCTCCCACTGGAAGAGTTGTGCAACAACACGTGCTTTTTTGCAAATATTTTTTTTTTGCTGCAATATGGGGCAATATGGTGCTGCAACTAATGATTATGTTTTAAGTCTTAATTTACAAATTCTTTTTACAAAGTATTTATTCTAGAAAGAAAAAAACAGCCCCTCCCACTAAAGCAAGACGTGCCTTGTTTGCTAATTATTTTTGTACTTTTTTTTTGAATTATTCCCAACAATGATCCTTCCTCGAACATCATTCGGTGGCACAAAGAACGGCTGCCCTTTCGGAAACCGCGGAGCACACCAGTCATTCACCAGAGGAGTCATTACCAGGGCGGCGGGAGGCGGCGTTCATTATCTTCGGGATTCGTTCATTCTTTTGTACGTGAAGTACAAAAAAGTGACTCAACCTCTCCGATGGAGCATGATTCACTGACAGCAGCTGCATTAAATAGATGATTACAGAGAAGTATGCGTTTAAGAAAAATATATAGTGCATCATTAGTTAATACATTAAGTACACAAATCTGTACAACCAATGCATCTGCTATAAAAATTCGATGCCAAAACAGAAATATTGCCTCTAATTCTTCCTCCTTTTCATAACCTGGCACCTATATTACCCATAATGCATCTCATGTGGGAAATGATATGGGGGCATTTCATGCCAATTGCAGCCAGGGCATTCACAACTGCCTCGTCATCCACTACTCCCAGTAAGTAGTCGACCAATCGATCACCTGCGGGAGATTTATATAATTTAGTTCACCCAATGGCGATAATCAAGTCGTAAAGGGTTAACAGTTGTCCGACCGTCTTTTATTATCTTGAGTAGGGTAACCAGAAGTTTATAAAAGATGCACGTGTAAGTAAAAACCTATTACCTTGTTATATATATTGTAAATTAGTCCCAACTAAATGCCTTTCGGGAGTTAACAGGCTCTTAAAACATAATGTATACCATCCTTTTAAGGAATAAATAATGAAAAGTTATAAGTTGATTTGCGATTATCAGAACATAAGGAGAAGTCATGCTCTGTGTCGTGGAGAAATAACAGACTGTGGTAGAAAATGAAAATCTATTTGTGTGGACCGTACTACGCTCTCCTGCGGCCCACCTTTGGGTCCCGACCCGCACTTTGGAAATGACCGCTTTACAATAACCCTTTTTTGTCATATGCAATGAGCTCAAATACTATAAGTCAATGTGAAGAACATTGTGGAATATGTTCTCTAATCTCGAGACTCCGCCTTCTTTTGATTCCTAGCATACTGTATATCTTTAACATGATATGGAGATATTTGATTTAGTTACTCCCCCCCCCCACTCCCGCCCCCAGTAGATGGTACTTATATTTAAAGGTGAAAAAAAATATGAATTATATTCACCCAATAATATCGACACAAGGATTTAAGATGAGGAATAAAATCTGGAAAAAATCAAGTGCAATATAAGAATAAATAAATAGATTCCACATAATTGTACCATAGTCGCCAAAAATATATATTTAACTAAAACTTAAATTACGACATCTAATATGGCGAGGACTCTATGGGCCAAGAACCGCCTTCTTGCATCTTCCCACTGCATGATATATAAGGGGTGGGTCAGTCCATCACTAATTGAAGGGGAGACCAGTCTTCTATCCTTTAGTGGTATAGATGGACTGCTATTGAGGACACCCCTTTGGCTGTGAGAGCTTGGAAGAGTCCGCTTCCCCGGATCGGTTTATTTAGGGAGGGGGGGGGGGGGGGGGACTTTGTGGAGAGACACCGATATCCTGATTCATAACAGACCATGGGGGGGGGCTCAGTGTTGGGTCGTCCTCATTTCATCATTTCACGATCATCATTATCTGCGATGCTCTCCATCCTCGTTTTTCGCTAATTTATTAACCCTCCTGTTACCTTTAAATGTGCTAACCTCTTTTACCCGTGGGGTCAATTTGACCCCAGCAAGTAAAACCTCCAGAACATTATTATAATTAATATTGTTTCTCATGTTTAAGTGTCACTTTACGTTTGTTTGTTGACGACCTAAATAGCCCTTTAAATAAAAAAGAAAGTTGATATTTCTTGTGTTTTACACCTGGGGTCACATTTACAAATGTATAAGTTGTGTACAGGACATTGAAAACATATCATCATGTGAATTTTAGGTTTTCCTAGTTGTCCCCAGTAAATAATGGAAAGTCATGAAATAAGAGAAATATAAGGCAAATATAAGGCAAATTATGTCAATCATTTTTTTACAGACGTTAAACATTCAATGGGGTCGAATTGACCCCAAAGGTAATAGGAGAGTTAAAGAGGGAGCATTGCATTTTTTTACGGTGAAATATGGCCTCCAAATACATCACTTGTAACATGGGGATGTGTGTTGTGTATTCGAGAGCGATAATACTGTCGCCCCCCCCCCCCTATCTGTGTCGGAACACCCACACATGACAAAAACAGCGGAATAAAATGCGTGGACAACGGGTTTGGGACTTATTCAGCAGGACAAGTGTTTATATCACGTTCCTGGGGGCATTATTGGACTTGTGAGGCCGGAATACTAAAAAAAGAAAAGCTGTGAGAGAATAGAAGTCATCAATCATGAGCGGTGTGCATTTTTCCCGCAGCGGAAGACAGCCCCCGGACTCCAGGCTGCTGCAGCGAGGCCGGAGGTTGACATAGACGGGTAATTAACTAAAAATAATATGCACGCGCGACACAGCCGAGGTAAAATAGATGTATTTTTTGAAAAGGGCTTGAAGAGGAATAGGAGACACAATGGAAGGAACCCTCGTGGGAGCAGCGTATCCGGAGAGGGGGAAGGATTCGGACTCGTGCAGGTCCGACACCTACGCGCCGGAGATGGATCAAGAACTTGAAAGCCATGGGAAAGTTTCATTATAATTTTTCTGACATCAATATATTTCATGTGAGTTTCTTCACATGCGCGAGCATAAAAGGCTGGCAGCACATCACAGCGGCGGCGGGCAACGCGGGGAATGCGATGATTGCTGTACGACGGAGCGCTGGACTGGAGTAACCCGTGGAAATGTTACGGGAGCGCTTTGCGTACAAACACGCACGCTTTGATGAACGCAACACATGTGATGCAATCTGTCTGGAAGGAGTCTGGACCAAAGTTGTTATTATCACTTCAAAAATGTTATATACAAACATGATGTATATATATATATATATATATATATATATATATATTACATTTTTCAAATAAAATAAAAACATATATAGACTTTAAGTAGCTAATATTTGAAAGAAATAATTATATATATATATATTTTAATTAATAAATATATATATACTGTATATATATATATATATATATATAAATATATATATATATATATATATATATATATATATATATATATATATATATATACAATATATATATAGCTTATAATGAAATATATTTGTTTATGTCATACATATATATATATACATATATATTTATATTTGTAGGTCTATGTATTTTACTTTTGATTTTTTTTTTTATTCTATTTAATATTTTGTACAATCTGGACTTTGAGTCTAAAACAAAGGTTTGGATTCATATATATATATATATATATATATATATATATATATATATATATATATATATATATATATATATATATAGCTAGATTTACAAACTACTAAGTCTACTACTAAGACTGCTGCAGCTATTGTAAAGCATTGACAGTGTTTGTCCAGCAGTTTTTCATTACGCATAGATTTAAATTGCCATCGTTTATGCGCTGTGTTTGCATGACAATAATCCTGTATGGTAAACAATTAAGCCTTTACATTGTCACTAAAGTGATAAAACACGGCCGTCACAAGATCCTAGAACCCTGAAATGGTCTCAACCAACAGTTAAAAGCCAAAGATATTCCATCTGCATTTACTTTAATTGTTGCTGATTGCATTTTAGTCAATCAACTCCACTCAATTAACCAACTAATTGTCTCAGCGCGACAATAACAACTTAAATGGAAATGTTTCTCATGTGTCCGATACTGACAGGAAACAACTGTTTATCTGGACTTAGTGTTGAGTGTTATTGACACAGTCTGGCAGTTAATGCCTTTGTACTTCAATTTTTTCCTCTCAGCTCTAATTTTCCAATTCTTTTAATTTTCTTCCAATATAAGTGGCCATAATCAACCTAGCAAGTGAAACACACTTTAAAAAAAAAGAAAATTGCCCTTTAATTCAGAAAAAAAGACAAAACACACGTACCAGAGCCGGTTGGGCGAGCAGCTTTGATGAGACCATTGAGGGTAAGCGTTCCAATCCCCCCCCCCCCTCCCCCACCCCAGACTCATTATCTTACTTCAAAAGAAAAAAAGCGTCGACAAGCCGTCACCGATCGGAGGACGGACAGCTGTCCGCGGACAGAGGCCTGATTGTCTTTGCGGACGGACGCCTGCCAATCCAACTGTCGGGTCTGGATGACTGCCTGATTTCTGCCGGCTTTCCAACACCCCCCCCCCCCCCAATCCCCCCTCCTCGGACGCCTGTCCGCCCGCTCCATCCCTGTGATCCTGCTCCTCTGCCAGGTTCGCCTACCTACCTGTCCGACTCCATTTCAACCCCTCCCTCTTCCCTCTCTTCCGCCTGTTGAATCGTTGAATCGTCTCTACAGGGCGACTCCAACGCCGTCAGTACGAATAGTCTTCTCCTGTCCGGAGACATTTTCTCTAGACGTCATACAGTTTTCATAAAGTCTTGAGATTGCGTGTGTTTTCATAAAGGCATTGATGCAATGCAACGATTATAATAATGTAGACTACGCTGAACTATTGTGTTTTCCATTTTATAGCTTAAGCCAGTTGGTTCCCTCCTTTCCCTTTAATAGATGCTGTCGGCAAACAGCAACCACAGAACGCATCGTGTGTGTCGCCATCTTGTTTTTTTTGTCCGGCGCCATCGGCGTGTATTTAGTTTTTTACCGCCATCATCTTTTTATATTGTCTTTCAATCAAAATATCGGTTTTATTGGCCGTCGCCATCTTGGTTGCAACCAGAAGTGAACCGGGAGGGCGGAGCTAATGCAACCAAACGCTGGAAAAAATAATAATTCTGAACAACAAAATGTTAAAATTAACTTTTAGGAAGAAGAAAACGTATCGTCACTTTCCTCCCAGCAGGATTATTGTATGCGACCCTCGTATTAAAGTCCATAAATAGAACCGATTGTGTACATTTTCCCATCCTTAAATGGTGAACACCATCAGTGAACCCCCTACCAAAAGGACCCCCCCCCCCCCCCCCAGAGAACATTTCTGGGTTAGGAAAGTGAGTGAATTCTTCCACAACAAAATTTGTTTCTACTTTTCTTTCTCTCTCTCTCTTCTCCATGCAACTGCTTTCAAAGACAGATATAAAAAGCACTATCGCAAGAGACACGAATGTCAGTGGAAAGATCAGCAGATCAAACGATGGAAAGAACTCTACAGAGACACAGATCTGTGGGCTTACTCTCCGTCCACCACAGAGAACGAGGCCTCTAACCCTTTCTGTTAGACTGTTCCTCTAATTGCAGTCGTTGGCTAATTAGGACAGGGCTATAGAAGCGGATAACAACTCTTCCTAGAAGCAATACATTGAGTGTATTTACTCGAAAGATGCAGCGTTTAATTCTAACTTGCTTGACACTTGGCCACCGAGGAACCTAGTCAATGGAAATATTCAAATAACTGACTTCAGAAAGCTTTAATATGTTCATCTGACAGCAAAGATGAGGGGCTAATTACACTTGACTCTTCTGTCAAATCATTAAATGGCAGAATATATATTTTTTTTTCCGCTAAGAGTGAAGAAGTCTGCACAACTTCAGCAGAAATGCACTGAGAAAAAAAACATGTATTTAAAAAGCCTATCACAGGCTTGGTCGGCTTTTTACGTCTTCCTTTTATGTCACTGTGGGCCCGAACAGATGCTCCGCTGCAGGTACTTAGCCGTGGACTCAGATGGAGGTCCATGAGTGACTCATCCTCCCTCATGCTTAACTGATAGACAAGCATTCGAATTTTTAGACTAATGCGCAAAGTGATAGCGTGTCTGGCCACTAATGAGGAAAAATGAGCACTCCATTGCTCTAGATCCACACGAACGTCTAACCTGGTTTTCCTTTCATTCCCGACAGCCGCCGGAGTGACGATGATTACAAACAGGACACCGACAATCAACAGAGGAACAGAGGGAAATTGCTTTGAGAATTGCGAGTAATTTGTTTGGAGAAATATGGTTCAAATTTTAAACGCAACTGCAGTTACGTGCTTCACTAAATCTTCCGTTATCGCAAAATACGACTTAAAGCTGCAGTTGGTAACTTCCTTGAAGGATAAAAAAAAGTGGACCGTATAGGTAATGAGAATGTTTTGCTATAGCTAGCGCGAATTTTGCAAATCTTTTTTGGCGGACACTTGCAAATACACGTAGAAGCAGAGGAATGAAGATCAGAGGAGAATATGTAACGATACGTTATGAATCAAAATCCGATCCGATGTATAAATCTGGAGAATCATCAAAGGCGAAGATTCATGCTGGGCAACATTTTTTGAAGGATTCGTATCGCACTGAAAGGTTGTTTTACAAGAATCAAGACTTTTTTTAAAGGACTGAAAATCCAGCTTGGAGATGACAGGGTTGAGAGGTATATTACATGCTGCAGTAAAGGTAACTTTCTCATTTTAGCAACAGCTCTAATCCCCGTCACTGAGACTTAATGCGGCGTCGAAAAGAAATGCAGAGACAGCAACACACCGATCACTCAGGAGAAAAGCGAGCAGTGGCTCCAATGTGATGTTGCCCTCTGGGCGAGGACGCTGGTCCAAACAGGGAGGCTGAGTCGTGGTGAAAAGTGGCGTGGGGCAGCGGTGCCTGTAACGGTAACAAGTGAAACAAGAAAGTCGCAAAAAATAGCAAGAGAGCTGTGTGAAACGAGGCAACTGTGGGTCAGTCAACAGGTCAGTCTTTCAATCAGGGAGGTTCAATCCCCGCCCTAGTCCATGTGTCCTTGAGCAAGAAATTTAAGCGCGAATTGCTGTGTCTACGGTGTATGAACGTAACATGATTGTAAGTCGCGTTGGATAAAACCGTTAGCTAAAATGAAATGTAATTTAATGAAACACCCACAAAAAAAGGAAAAAAGAGCAAGGTAGAAAGAAAGTACATCACATGGAAAATAGTAAAAGAATGAGGAGTTCAGCGCGGCTGACGGCATTTACCAGGCGAGCCCAGCGGGAGGCGGTGCGTCGCTACAGCTTAGCATTAGCGGCGGAAGCCGGGGTTGAAGAGAAGGAAAAAAAAATAGTCATGGCTCTTTTTTTCTCCAAAGGTAACTGTAATTGCAAAAATTGGTGATCTAACACCCTCACTGAGCATGGATCAAACGGCGGTGTACGGAGGTTGAAGAAAAGCAGCTCCGCCGCGTTGTGTTGCGTAAATTAACAATCTGATGCACCGTGGATCGGAAGGGAGGGAAGAAAAAGGCCCTTGTGCCTTCAGAAGCAGCTCCAGGTTAAAGTTTTACCTGCAGGCTTTAAAAATAAATGTTTAGACAGAATAATGTAATAGTGTGCGCACCTTTTTAATTTCACAGTGTTACATCATGGCCTTCGGGCTGACGCAAGAAGCATCGCATTTCAGTCGCGACGCCTTAGTGTGAATGGCGATTACCTACAAAATGCTTTCTTGTATCATAAATATTTGACACGCCCAATAAAGAATACACCGAGGGTTTTCTTTCCGAGTTTTTTTTCTTCCCGATTGTGGATTTTACGTACAGGTACAAGCCTCACGTAAAAGAGCCTCCATTGGTTCTGGGGGTTTACGACACACAACATAATAAAATGACCTGTTTGTGTTTGCTGATGAATTATTACTGTGAAGGTAGCATGGAGGGAGGAGGTTACATTTAATGCCAGGTTGTTGTTGTTGTTTTAACTAAGAAGGCAATCTTCGGTGTTTTTGTTGCCAAGTAGTTTCCATAAAACCCACATTGTACTGAACCTTCCCCGGCAGATGGATTTTTTTATGCAAGATAACATTGCACAGTAAATGTCGCTTTATTTCCGAGTACCTGGGGATGGGATATCGAGGGGAATGTCGGCAGCATACAGATTACAAGCGTTACTGATACATCTTGCAGGTTTTTTTTACTTTTTACCTTTGCATTGAAAATGCGGAAGGTTATGTTTTGATCGCTGTGTATTTGTATGCGTGCGTGCGTGTTATTCGCATAAGTAAAGACATATTTAACAGAATCGCATGCAATTTGGTGGGATGATTGGTTATTATCCGGGGAGCATTTGATTCGATTTTGGGATTGATCGGGTCAAAGGTCAAGGTCATGGAACTATATCGCGGTCAATTTATATCCAATTGGCATGCAACTAATGCCAAAATGTTCATAATTCAATGCCCAATCTTGTGATATGCAAAGGTATGCTCTCTACCGAGTGCCCGTTCTAGTTTAACAGTGGAATGGTGTGTAGCGACAATGTGCATGATTCACCAATTTCAACAATCTTAAAAAAAAGAAAAATCCTTTTGAGGGACATCCTGGTAAAGACCTTTACGAGTAAGTAGCACCGCGGAAATGTGCACATCAAAACTAAATAATACCAGCAGGTGTAGGGTTTTGCGACAATTGTAAAAGGTTTTCAATAAAACATTTTAATAGATCGACGCTGGCAGAAGACCAACTGCTAGGATCCTATTGGCAGAGAGCGGCGTCTGGCGGCCCTGTTTCCACACGTGAAGGTGACCAGAGTTTGAGTAATTTCCCTCTTTGTGCAGTAGCGAGTTATAATTGCGACTCGGCGGCGTCGCGTAACCTATTGCGTAACCTATTGCGTAACCTATTGCGTAAGTCGGTTAAAGGGCAGCAGCCCATTCAGGGGAAGTAGGGGCCACATCGCCGGTCCGCGTTTTCGCATCACATGTCAGGCTTTCTCAGAAAATAGGCACAACATTAATTAATTCAAAGACAGCTATTTGCCGTGTGACATTATAGCAAGTGGATGAGATTGTAGTTTGGAAAAGGTCAGCAGCAGTAACAAAGGAAAGGCGGAGGAGAGAGTGGCCGCCAGGCAGAAATTACTTGCGTGCCATTTCAGGAAAAAGTTGGGTAAGATGAGACGGTACCGAGGGAATTATGTATGTCGGATGTGAGGTCTTGGGACAGGTGGGGTCGTATGTGTACAGAGTGCAAAGCCCTTCGAGGCAAAATCGTAATTTGTGGTATCGGGCTGTATAAAATAAACTGATGTCATAAAAAAAAAGAAGATTTCTGCCTCTCTGTGTTACTAACTCATTGGGGCTCAGGCCGTGAAAAGGGGCCGGGATGTAAGGAACGAGAGGATGTGGATGTACGGTGGCGGATGATGCTCCACACATTGAGCAAAAGGAAAAGGAAACTGGAGGGAGAAGAAAGGAATTGTTTGCACACACACACCACAACAAAAAGAAAACAATGGCAGAAAGGGTTAAACACATGGTGGGGCCACAAGATGGAATAGATGGAGGGGAAAAGGAATTGGCAAAAGAGTGAAAAAATAAAAAAGTCACCAACTGTCAAGATCAGGTCAAATCGAGAGCGCCGCGAGAAAGGAAAAAATATCAAAAGCAGACGACGACGACGGGGTGATACAGATGATCCGTGCTGTGGGAAGGTTGAAGTGACACAGGAAAATGAGGATTGCCAATTCACTAGGCCGACCACGCGTCCCATGTCAGGGTGGGACCTGGAGGGGGGGGGGGCTGATAAAAGAACAATCATGTGAAGAGGTCCGCCGTGGTGAGTTATAGTGATGGCTCAGGTTCCAAATGTTAGAAAAGGGTACGAGCGACACGCGGGAAGGGAATAAGCAATTCCCCACTCGGAGGCGATGAAGAGTCGATGCCAACCCCCCCCCCCCCCCCCCCCCCTCCGGAGCCACAGGCATCGGCCACGCCATGCAGCCGATAATGGTGAAAGGTGTCGGGGAGTGGGAGTGCAGATGCTCCCCCCTTCTTCTTCTCGCCGGAGTGATTTATGTCCATGCGGGAGCAACGGAGTGTGAGGAACAAGACGGGAGCGCATCGCCGCGATGAACTCGGGACCGTCTGACTGATGGTTCCCGTCCCCCCCCTCCACCGTGTTTTAGGGGGACGAGAGACAGCTGGACCGATAAGGCCGGAGAGAACGCGTTCGCGAGGATATGTATCTCTCAAGACACAAAATGGAGGAGGGAGAGAGAGAGAGAGAGAGAGAGAGAGAGAGAGAGAGAGAGAGAGAGAGCTTCGCCTCCATATGTTCACACCAACACAGTTTCATTGCTTTTACTTTGCCACGGCGAGGCCTCATCCGTAAGAGAGCGGAGGCCCACGTGCCACAGTGTTGACGGTAGCAATCCCCTCAGTGGATTGACTCAATTAGTAGATTGTGGAAAGCGGGGGAGGGGTGGAGGGGGGGGGGGGGGAGAGGAGACACGCAAGGTGGATAACTGGGAGCCCGTCGTACCGCTACTCGTTGTCCTGCTGAACAGTTAGAAACAGAACATACTCTGTAGAGTGATGCCGAGTCTATACATGCAGATGTACAGGATATGCGTGTCTTTAGGTTCATGTATGTTTGTTTGCATGGAGACGTCTGGCTCGGAGAAATGAGGTGACCTCTTTTTTTTACTTTATGTACTTTTTTTAATGTACTTTTTCCTCTACTCTAGGTGGGTGTACCGGTGGTTGGGGTGGGTTTGTTGTCTTGGTTGTAAACATTAGCAAAAAGATGAAAAATTATGGAAATAATAATAATAACTACATTTTTATTGCGTTATGTATCAGATATGTTCCAAATAATTTCAAGAAAAGAAACACAAAATACTCACATACTATTGGAGAGGGTTACACACGCCCTACAAAACAAGTTTGAGGGTGAAATACCGTTAAAAGGAAGACCATGTATCGGGGATATTGACCTAAAACAGTCAAAAAGAGACAAATATTTAATAAGCGTACTTCTAGTGGGCAAAAAGACTCTCTGCACATGCAATGTCAATTGTCTGGAAGATATCTGTACATTTCTAATTGATGCCTAAACATTTTTCTTAAAATAAAAAAATAATACATTGACACAACCTTTTCCAACAATGCATTAGTCGGTTCCAGTGTTTTAAAAAAAGGAAATAAAAGGGAAGTATGTTAATATTTCAGTAATTATTGATGCTTTCGATGACATGTATTTTTGTATTAATATTTACAGAATGTTATTAACGCATATAAAAAAAAATCCGCTAATGGACGGATTTCGGTCACACGGCTGTGCCAGATTACCCTCCTGTAGGTATGGCTTAAGGAGTCGGTGAATCTGAATTAATCAACCTCCTGGAGATCATTTCTATTTGAGAGCCCGGCCATGTTGGTAATATATATTATTTATTTTAGGTATATTTATATATCGAATCATTTCCCTCCATTCTCCTTTTCATAATTCTCATAAAATGACTGAGTCTATTTCTGTTATGTTTTTATTGCAGCTTTTTATTTCTTTGTTCACAATTCCTCGGCACTTGTTTAAGAATCACAGATCATTCCAGAACCTTATTTTCCCTGAGCTGTTACCCTCTGTAATGTTGATGTGGCCCTTGCCCCTCTTAGGATGGCTTAATTCCTCCTTTATTTGGCTCACAGATAAAAGATTAACAAAAGGAGCCAGCTAAATTACTAAGTTCAAGCAAGTCAAGATAAAAGGCTAACGCGATGATTTCAATGGTACAATGCAGGACTGAGGTAGCTTGTGTGGCCGGGTCCCTTAGAGAGTAAGCGGGAAGGGGGTCACCTTTTAATATATATGGTCTATACGAGCAATATGAGTGTGAGAATGTTCCAATCCAACTCACATGGGACACCGGGAATGAAAATGAGTGTTGGGAATGACGATCATTCATGTTATCCCTTGTGACACGACAGAGAGGAAGGCAACCAATCAGCTGGGAATGTTTATCTTCACCTAGAACAGCACCATCCCCTTTTATTTCCTTGTCTGATATCATTTAACTATTAGCATGAACAGTTCTCTACAACACAATGGTAACATGCATGTATTTTTCATAATCCAATCAGGTCCTTATTAATTACTATTTTCAATCATGTATTAATTAAAACAATCCCCATCTTACAAAGGATATCAATATGTAATCCATATCCAATGCCTGTCTTTTTTCAGTAATTGAGAATATTAATATTAATTGGAGCTCATGTCATTTTCATATGTATATAATTCCCTTTAGCAGTTCTCGTCTGCTGTGTATTAACTAATTATCTAATTATTGACATTACGGGTGGATGGTCACAGGAATATAAACACCTGTACGAGCTTATGAAATCTAAACCAGCCCAAAGGAAAATAAGTGCTGTGTTAATCTTCCTTTTTTTGTTGGTATTGCAATAAGAAAAAAAGTTAAATCCTTTTTGTGAGACATATGTGTGATGTTCCCCGAATGGATTATGCTAGCCTTGATGCATTCAAAGCATATTGCTGTCAGGCGGTGCACTATGTCTTGATCTGTAAACATTGCACACATTTTGTTTGCTTGACAGCGGGGCGTGTTGAGTTGAGGCCACAAAAGATTCGTAAAATGCGATAATGTGAAACGCAGATCATTCAAATGCAGGGTTGCTTGCACGGCAGGAATTATAGTCGTTAAAAATTAACCGCAGCATCCTCTTTTTTTTCCCCCTCGATCCAAGATCACTTTCAATGTTGTTTTACATTTTTAAAAATCCAACTAACATCAATCACTGCAGGCTGAAAGAATGCACTCAAAGCACATATGGGGCCGGACAGGGTAAACACAACAGTAGCTGTGATTGGTGGTTCCTCTTACCAGTCCTGAAAGTATAACCTATTACCAGGCGACCTTCCTCCAGGACAGCCAGACGGCCAGTAACAGAAATGGAAAATCATTTGAGGTATAGAGTCCTCCTCCTCCACCTTGTTGTTTAAACTTCTGCCTTTATCGCCATGCCTCTCTCTAGAGAGCCTGCCAGAAATCCATTTGATGGAAATGCCGAGAGAACCTTGGAACTGGATTTAGTATGAGTGCTGGTAATGTGAAAATATATAGAAGCTTAACCAAAATATGTATTATGGTGGTTGGGTTATAGATTCTGATGCTGGTCTAGCCAATCAGCCGGGTGGGCTGAGCCCTTCCTTTGCTCCCTCTACCGGTTCATCATTAATAATGAATAATGACGCGTTGGTAAGATATAGCTCAGACAGCCTTCACAAAATCATCAGTAGAATACATTTTTTTAACCAAGAATGATACAATATGTCTGGTTGAGTGTGGCAGCTGAAAGCAAAAGGAGAAAAGTAGTATTCCCCTATTGATTCAGTCTCTAAAAACAGTTTTGAAGAATTTCACTTGTCAGCGTACAAAACATTCCAAGGGTTTCTCACTCCTTTCGGGACGATCAAACACTTCTTTCTGTGTATGTCAAAAAATTTGATTTTTTTCTTTTTTACATCCCTGTGTGGGATGGCCAATGAAAGTATGCATTTTGGTTTGTGTCACTACCAATTAAGGCGGTGAGTCTCTTCAGCAAGTCAGCGTGAAAAAAAAGGGACACGTATCAGAAAAAGGATGCTTGGTTGGGGTACGATGGGCATTGTCCCAGAAAGTGTGAAGTCATCAGCTCAGGCGAAGCTCTATTCAGTGACACGTCTCTTTTAGCATTCTCATCCAGTGTCCGGAAGTGAATCTAACCGCCCTACAGCTATTGTCCCGACACAATACTGCTCATCAAAGATTGAATAGCAGTGGAGCAAACACACGCAGCACAAAGCCGGTGGTACCCAAGCAAACAAAAAACAAGTACCTAAACAAGCACAATTGTCTCATCATAAACAGCATTGCTGAGGCTCAAGATTATCCATAATAGGAAATACAATCAGTCTGATTTATGTGTATGTCTGTGCAGTTTGCGGCAAAACAAACTCAGCAGAGATTAAGGTTTAAGCGAATATACAAACAAGGATCTGAAAACAGCAGCTATCTTGTTATACACAAAGTGATGCTAAACCACTTCTGGAATAATCCATTGGTACGCAGTGTTTACCAAACCTGCTGTGTCAGGCTATGTAATCAAGTATTCAGATTAATTATCTATCAAAGCAGTGTAAATAATTACCTCCGGTCGCAGCGCTGTGGACAGAGTTTTGTTTAGGAGGGGTGGCGGTGGTGTGGGTCATACCTCGCATTCTCGGGAGCCTGAGATGGTATAGGTGCAGGGTCCGGTCCCATTCACAAGCACGTCCATGGCCTCAGAGTTGGTGGGCTTGTAGTCCACATAGTACTCCTGAAGTGGAGAGCTCAGGGTGCGCTCCGTCTCTCTAGCCTTCTTGCGGCGTTTGCGGGCTGCTGCCGAATGCTCCTGCAGCTGCTTGACGCTGCTGGGGTAGCGCTTCCAAGACACGTAGATTACCAATAGGATCATCGCGACAGATAGAAAAAGGGCAACGCTTCCAGCCACAATCTTGTGGAAGGACACAGGCTCCAAGTCGTGCTCCGGGGGAAGTGCCCCAGCTGGGGTAACAGCTGACAATGTGGCACCCCTGATAGATCCCTCTCCTCTCTTTCCAGAACCAGTAGGTGAAGCCCGAATGGCTGGTCGGCGTTCAGTCTGCAGAGGGTCTCTGGATGGGGTTGGAGGGATGTTCAGGGTGAGCGTTGTCCCTGGGTTTGATTGGCAAACACCAAAAGCTTCGACAGCATCCATCACTTTCTCACCCTGGGCTTTCTTGGGGGAGGCGCAGATCATTGTGGTCTCCTTTGCCCCTCGGAAGTTTCTCAGCCAGCCCACCAGAGGACAGATAGCCGGGCCACAGTCCCATACATTCCCAGCTAAGCTTATTGTAGTCAAAGAGATCCAGGCGTCAACCACCTCCTGGGAGACATTGGTCAGCTTGTTGGAGTCCAGGTTAAGGGTCTGCAGGTTAGGAAGGCATTGGTAAACAACGGCATCCACTTCCATCAGATCATTCCCAGACAGATCCAGTTTCTGGATGGAGGCCCAGGTCCAGGTAAGGCCCTGGTTCATCGAGCGAATTCGATTCCACTGCAAGTAAAGCGCCCGCAGATTGTAGAGGCGGGGGAAGTGGGAGAAATTGATCTTCGAGAACTGGTTATGCTCCAAATGCAGCTCGGTGAGCTTGACTAGGCCAGAAAATGCATTCCGAGTGATACTGCGCAAGCGGTTGTAACCCAGATCCAGGAACTCGAGATTTCTGCAATCTTGGAACAGACGCATCGGGACGGTTTTTAGAGAATTGGAGCGTATGTGGAGGCTGAGGAGCTTCCGTAGTCCCTGGAACTGCCCAGGCTGCAAGGACTGCAGCTTGTTGTACGACAGGTCCAGGTTACGCAAATTGGGGACAGGGTGGAATGTGGTGTTGTGGAGCGACGTGATCTTGTTGGAACTCAGGATCAGCTCCTTGAGCCTGCGGACCCCCTGAAAGGCCAATACATCCACAGAGGCAATGTAATTGTGGTCCAAGTAGAGCCAGATGAGGTGGTTGAGGCCTACGAACTGGCCGGCGCGAAGACTGACGAGGCTGTTGTAGCGCAAAGAGAGGCCTTCGCAGCCTCCGGAGAGGTTCTTGGGGACATCACGGAAGGCGCTTGACTCACAATAGACAATTTTGCCATCACAGCGACAGCTCTTGGGGCATGGGCGCTCACTCAAAGTTGGATTTGCCGCCAGCCACACCTGCATCAGGAGTTGGACCACTAGCCAGCGACGCCGCAAAGCAGAGCCTACAGGAAGGGGAAGGGAGGGGAGGAAAATAGCAAAGGAGAAAAAAAAGAAGGTAAGTAGATGGACTTATTGCAGAAACCGTAAACTAGCATTTATATTTTTTTCTTAGGTAAAAGAATGCATTATACAAATGCAGTAGCTTTTTTTTATGTGAAAGAAAAATAAAGACCACAGCTTGTATACAGCAGATGTGATGGCATCACTTAATGATTTGTTATAGGCTCATTGAGTCGGTTGACCTTTTTATACAATACACATTTGCACATACATCAGCATAACTTGTGACAAATAGCTTTAGTGTCTTGCGTCATACTTGTAATGCATGTTGTATTGTTGTTAGTATAGTAGTTTATATTGGAATCACACCCATTTAGATAACTTCTTTACAGACACTTTAGATAAGTTGGCCTTATGCCCTTATGGTTTCTATGATTAATGGAGTGACATATTGTCCGTCTGGAGCTCTTGAATACAGGAAGTGGCCAAAAACAATGTACCAAGTGCGGCCAAATTGTAGGGGGATTGTGATTTCTAGTTTAGAGATTTTAGTTAAACTTATTATACATTAGTTTTAGTTAATTGCTGAAATGTTTCTATATATTGATACTAAGTTGTCTGTTCTCTTTAGCTTTATTTCTAGGGGTTGGTCTTAGTGTTACCCATTTGTTTAGGCCGATGATGCCATTATCTATGTCCCCCTTTGAGTCCAGATTTTCAGTCTTAGGTCAGTTTTGTCTGTTGATTTCGAATAAATGCATGTTAAGTTGTTTCAGCCGGAGTGTAGTTCTGGTTTAGTTGACCCCTCTTAAAAGCTCATACCTTATTTACCCTTTTTTCAAATGTTTGTTGGCTTCATTTGGAGGTAAATATACCCTCTTTATAAAAAATCCATTTGTGATTCATCATGCCTGCCAGCTCCGCCCCTCACACTAGAGGAAGGAAGACTCTCCAGATGCTGATTTATGTGGAGTTGTCAGAATTTAACAATGAGGTCCACTTGTCAGGGTCACTTGGGATTTTCTTATCTTCAAAAATGGTTGTCAGTTCAATATTTACAGTTTCTATTTTTTCCTTTTCTTGTTAACCCCCCTATTTCCACTGAACTGTCAAAGCAATGTTGTAACTCAACCTGATGACTCCAAGGTTGAAACGTACATTGTTCACAACTCCGCCCCATGCGGACCCTCGCTCGCGATCCCTACGACACAACCTTTAACACCTGAGGTTGCACTGGTCACATCACCTTCTACAATAGAGGAGAATGTCTTTACAGTAAGTCATCAAACCTGGGGCCGTCACACCACCAGTGTCTGCAGCTGCTGTGACGGCAACATTCATCCACACCAAATGTTGAGTCTTTTTAAATTGAATATCGATGAAAAAACATGTATTTAGGGGAAATAAGGAGGACATTTGTCTTCAGGTACTTTGATGGGTCAAACGTTCAGGTCCCTTGATAAGTAGACATTTAAATATCCTGGGAATTATACACCTATCAATCAGTCTTCATCCGGTCCTTTGTTATAATTTGTCTCTATAGGTGATTGTTTCTCTGACAAAAGGTATGGGGGATGGTATGCAATATATCTTTACAGGACAGAAGATGATTTACATAGTTCCTTTACATAGTCAGTGCGTTTACATGATGGTATAATTCAAATCTTGTTTTAGTCGGACTATGCTATCTTTTGGGAGATCTGCTATTATCCCAATATACATGGCAGTGAGTAATTCGAATCATTGGCCCAAAGCATGTCACCTCCGATACGATAGGTGGCGCTGTTTTCATTACGACCCATGGTGATACGGCCATTTCCGCTTGCGTGCGCATGCGCAAAGACGCAAAGTCCGGTTCCTAATCCAATTCTCCGTTACATGCCGCGATAGTTGAATCATCAACCGGATCGGATCGAGTTATCCAGAGGTGTGAACCGGATCGTAGTCGGACCAGACATAGTCGAACAAAGGTGTTTACATGAAACGGATAATTCGATTTCAGTCCGACTAAGCCAGTTAGTCGAATGCATGTAAACACGGTCATTGTCAAAGATAATATAACTAAGAAGATGTAACATTCACATTACACTGCATATATGTTTGTACAACACAACCACAGTGCAACTTCGGTGTAGATTGAAGCAAAGAACGAGTTGTAAGAGTAATACAGATGAACACTGGGTAGAAAGAAAGCTAGATTCTGGAATTGCTTTGCATATCTTTCACACACATTTGAATACTTTCAGAACAAGACACTCTGGATTCCCAGTTTCAACAATCTGAATCAAGTCTCTGATACCTTCTTGAGGTCAGATGACTAGCGGGTATAGTCTGAAGGGACATTGGCTTGTCTGACACCAATTTGTTCCACATGATAGTGGAAATATATTCAGGCGCAGGTCTACAGCATGACTTGTTTGGGCCCAGAGGATTCATGGTTTTACTGTGACTAAAAACTCTTGAGAATCACTTGTACATTACAATTGACTAAAGCAATAGCAGCTATGAGATAAAAAAAAAATATTGGTTCTTTTGCTCAATTGACTATTTAATTTGGTCATAAAAGTCTTTTTTCAATCACAAAAACCTAATGTAATGTGCACCCTGCATGTTTACAATGAATACACACCGACGACCAGTGTTGAGGCGAGGCCTCTCGCAATTTGCTCAGTCATATCTGCGTCTGTGTTTGTATTCAGTCATCCCCTAAGCAGGCATTGCACCAATGGCAGAGGCAGATAAGTCGTGAAAAGGCAAGTGCGTACAGAGCAAATTAACAGTCAAGAGCTAGTGGTTGTGTATGAAATCCCGGAGGCGTTTTTCAATTCAAAACTTCAGCCATTTCATGTATAACCAAAACGGAAGCAGCACAGGTTCAGCATGAATCATCGATTCTGCTTCCCACTGGTTGAGATTGAAAAAAAATCACTATAAACTCTATGGAATTACACAACTCATCTGAGCTGCAGAAAGCAACTAACTGAATGCGAAAATGTGTCTGTGGAGAATTACTACTTTTCTATGATGTCAATTTCTTAATTGTGTGTGCATGTATGTGGGCGTGTTTTATCCGTCCTGTGGGAGCATTGATCTGTTTGGGGATGCGTTGCTTTTCCATAACGAAAGTCATTACATTTGATGGTGAGGACTTGCTTTAAGGTTGGGGTATGGCTCGAGGAGAGGTTAGGTTTAGGGTAAGAGTGAGGAAAAAGCTTTCTTATTCATTGAATGTGTTGTTACTCTGTAATAACTCCTTCTGGTCACATGACATCTATTGATTCTGTCCACCCTGGAGATGGATCCTCCTCTGTTGCTCTCCTGAAGGTTTCTACCCTTTTATTCCTCCCTGAAAGTTTAGTATATATTTTTTGGGGAGTTTTTATTAATCCGATGTGAGGTCCTGGGACAGGGATGTCTTATGTTTAGACTCTTTAAAACCCTCTGAGGCAAATTCCTAATGTGTGATATCGGGCGTTACAATATAAACTGAAATAATGACAGTACGTCAATGTAATGTGACCCAAAAGCCATGTGACGTGTGTGTGTGTGTGTGTGTGTGTGGTGTGTGTGTGCAGCTCCACTTCAAATTATATATTTTTTAAAGTGAAGAACATTGGTCAGCAGCTTCCCGTGATATCGCTCCTCGTTCTGAGGTGAGACAGAGCTGTTTCCATTGAAATCGTTCCCCTTTACAGAGCCACTAATGACGTGTCATTAAGATACATTGATTTCCCCTTGAGGGAGTGGTATGGGGGGGGGAGATTCACTACTTATGTGTGTTTCTCAAGGCAATATCATCAAGCGTGGACTTTATTAACCACTATCGCGGTGACGAGAGATTAATGTCACGCTGTAATTAGCTTATACGACACACACAAAAGTGATCGTGGCGCGTTGACGACGAGCTACAAAAAAAAGTGGAATAACCGCTACGGTTAATATCTAAAGAAGAGTTGTTTTAATTTTTCTAGTGATTTTTTTTTTTCGTAATCTTTGCAGGATTTGTCAGAAAATAATTCCCTGACACCGAGTGGCTGAGAGGCATCACGCAGCATATGCTATCTAACATAGCCATTCCGCTCCTTGCCAAGCATCTGCTGATCCCATATGGGTATTGACTGAGAGTGGGACTCAGAGAGAGAGAGAGAGAGAGAGAGAGAGAGAGAGAGAGAGAGAGAGAGAGAGAGAGACACTTACTGTTTGTTTATCAGAGGAATCTCTCATCTTTCCTTACAGACGGAGGGAACCTTGGAACTGTACAGATAATCTGCGCTCGCTATTGATTATAACAGCAGATACATCAATCACATTTCCTTCATCTCAGATTCCCAACAACTTGTGATCCATCCCCCGGTGAACGCGCGGTCGAGACAAAGACGGCGTAATTTCGAGTGCGGCCAATTTGTTTGTTTATTTACACAGCAGGTTTTTTTTTTTCCGAGATGTCGCTTCAACTAATTTGCCAAGGCGCCAAAAAAGAAGATGTAGGGAAAAAAAAAGCTAGTAGCGCCAGACGCACGCCAATATAGAACAATGCCCATGTGTAATGGCATTTTAAAGCAATTTTAACCGTGGATCAAAAACATGCTTTCCCGTTAAACATGCTTTCAAAAAAAAAAATGTTGCGTCTGACTACCGAGTCCCGAGAGGCTGCGGAAACAGAACCCCTATTGCTTTTATTTCCCGTGTGCATAATAGGCTGGCTTCATTAGGAGTGACTCTCCGCTGCCATCTCTTTCGGATTGAACCTGCCTCGCAAGACACCTACCCCCCCCCCCCCCCCCCCCCCCCACTGACAGCGCATGCGGTTTAATGAGTGCTCCGTGCGCTAATGCCTCAGTAAGCCCTCTCCTTCCCCTTCTACTCCTCTAATCTTATTCACAAAGGAGGCACAAGTCACCCTCCGAGCTGTCACCCGTCGGGGGGGGGGGGGGGGGGTTCGCCTCTCCATTACTTCGTACCTGATGCACCTCTCACCACTACGCCGTCCCCATGCGGGATCTAGTTAGATGAATAATTCGCTCTCCGTTTTTTTTGAAAATACGCTAGTTATTCACGACCTTGAACCCACGCAGCCTTGTCAGGTTTGCTGCGATGTGATGCCGATGCTTTACGCGTCTTCCGTCGTGGCCCTTTTTTTACTTTTCCCTTTGCCCGATTTTTTAATTTTCGCCCTCCAAACGTCTTCATGTCTCGATCCGATCCGAACTTTTAAGAACGGACTCTTAAAACCCTGTGATTCTCGTTTCGATGCGTCGCCCTCTGCGGTTTAACCGTCGGGATCTAATATAAACGGGTTTGTCTCAAGGCGCATGTGTGTGTGTGTGTGTGCAGTGGCGGTTTTTCCTACAGGCGGAAAATGTGCCCATAAAAAAAAAAGAATATTTGTTGAAAAAAATGTTGTCCCTGCCGGGTCTTGAACCCAGGACCGTTTGTTCACCAAGTAGCACCTCTACTGACTAAGCTATAGCACCTACATGACAGCTTTTTGCAAATTGCATCAATTTCTCTTCTCTACAAAAAGTACAAAACCATAAGACCGTTTACATTTTTTTTTTTTTTTGGGGGGGGGGGGGGGGCACAAGTGAAGCTTGCCTAGAGCGCCAAATGTGCTAGGGCCGCCCCTGTGTGTGTGTGTGTGTGTGTGTGTGAGCGCTCAGTCGTGTAGCAGCCTGGCCCCGGCTGTCTCTCAGCACAGGAAGATAGCTTGTTTTCTGGCTACTCAAACCCTAACACACGTAAGTGCACTTTACTGCCTGACCTAAAATAAAACCAAATGTAGCTTAATAACTTGGCAAATGGACTCGCTAACTGGTGCACTTTGAGTGCACACAAGTGGCTCATTGATATCGGCCTCCTGTCATTGACGAAGCGACGACGTGGCCTCGGCCTGGGCTTCACACGGAGGCCGGACCGGAGCCGAACACACAGGGAGAAGACGTTCCCCAGACCAGCCCAAGACGTCCTATTAGTCGCCAATTATCTGTGAGCTGATAGCCGGGCCTGCCAAGTTAGGCCCATTTCAACCGCGGTTGGGGAAACAGTGCGCCCTGTTTTGTATTTGTAGCACTGATTAGGGTGGAATATGGAAAAGTAGCGCAGGGAGTATTGTCACACACACAGACACACACACACACTCACACACGTACTACCATTTCAACCTTTAGCCTTCTCTGTAGCGCAGTGGAGAAAGTCTCTCGCCCTTTATCTGATCTCTGCTCTGGGTTCACTTGCAGGAGGCCAGAGATTTGTAAAGTGAAATTGTTGTTGATACAATCTGCGAGAAACCGCTGGCCATCAGATCGGAGATATCGAGGATCTTTCGCCCTGGCAACGATATTAAGACGATTTTAACTAACTTACTATCAGACCTAATATTTTTAACCTTTGAGAGATTAAACATCTCTTTTTCGACGGTGTTACCTGGATAAGACAGGCAAGCAACGTAAAAAAAAACGCGTAGTCACAAAGAAAAAACACAGAACAAGACAAGTTAAAAGTTAAATAAAAAAAAATAGGACATTTTTGGGAACCTGCTTTCATTTCTTTCATTCTATATTTAGAAGCAGTCATCAGTTCTTTGGGTTTTCAATTATTCTGCCACATATTCCAGGATGAGAAAGCCCTTTTCCCCCATTTCTAACATGTTATTTTAAGAGAACATCTATATAATCTGCGTCCTGCTGTGCGTTCATGAGTCGGGTCCCGGTGGAACGACATGTCCGAGTACAATTAATCAGCGTGGGTTATGAGTGAATATAAAATCCTACATTACGAACCCGTTGGACGTCTCTTTCCCATGGATATCCAGACGCTCGCTCACCAAAAGGTGTCTGCGCTCCATCGGAGTGTTTAACGAATGGAATGGAATTTGGGATTGAGATATTAAAATAATAAAATAATGGTGAACGGACTGTGGACGTTGTGATATTGTGGCACTATGCCCAGACCCCCAGGGACATTATTATTAACCCATTATTTTAACAAATTTACATAAAATATTAATTATTTTTTAAATATATGCCTACATAATTTAGAGGATTGTTACAATACTTTAAATCCAGTTCGATAAACACACCCTCGTCCTTCCACTGGACTGAAAAGTGAACGTGCGCTTGTGATTGGAGGAGAGTACTACCAATGGGCTCCAGTAGAGGGCGGAGCCTGTGCGAGTTGTAACCATGGATATAATCACTGTGACGACAACCATCGGTCATGGAGGATTGGGATTGGCATCTTGGCCGTCGACTTCTTGGTTTTGGGCAACAAACTATTGAGACAACAGACTATTGAGTCATGTATGAAGGAAAGATTGTCGTTTAGGATGAAATAACTACGGAAGTGGTGTTAGATAAATATGGAAGCATGTTCTTACACATGTTGACCAATGGATTTCCATGACTTTTCCAGGACTTTAAACCAAATGTCCATGACCAAACTGTAATCTCGGTATAAACATGAACAATTTGGAAAATGTTGCGTGTTGAGAGCGTACGCTGGTTATATTTTGAGCATCTTTCTTTAAAAAACATATTAATTATTTCAAACGCGGCGTGAATGAACACGTGATTATGACCAATTTCCATGACTTTTTCAAAACTTTTATAATTTAAGTTTTTTCTATGACTTTTCCAGGCCTGGAAATGATCATTTTCAAATTCAATGACTTTTCCAGGTTTTCCATGACCGTACGAACCCTGATTGACTTCTTATTTTAATGGAGGGAAGAACAGCGTTCTCCTTGGTCAGAGAACGCTTATTTTATGCATCTGGGTGGATCCCATATTATCTCTAAATACAAGATGCTATATCTTTTTTTTTAAATAAAGACAGTGGTCCCCAAACTAAGGCCTGCGGGCCGGATACGGCCCCCCTCCACATTTGGCGCGGCCCCCTGAACAATACCAGAGACGCATTCTGATTTTTTGTTCTTAGTCTGGCCATGCAAATCCTAAACTAGCCCCTGTCAAATAGAACAGAATAATGGCGAAAGGGATCGGTAAGAGAAAATGTATTCTGAATTCAGGGTATTTAACCTTTTTCTGTGCAGATCCCAGAAAGGGTTATTAATATTTGGTTATGTGTGGCTTTCTGTGACACTGACCCCGCCCCCCCATCAGAGAAGGGAAAAGTTCTGTGGCCCTCACATGAAAAAGTTTGGGGACCCCTGCACAAAGACAACGTCTTCAATGCTGGATGCTCACGACCATCTTCTCTTCCTCCGCACAACGGCAATTGAGATTGGCTATTAGCAACCGAGTAACCCCAATTGGATGACAAGAAAGTGGAAGTGATCATCCGGCCCTCGAGGCGTCGGGTTGGGAGAACAAATGGTAAATGTGAGGTAAATAAACACCAAGGAGGCAGCGTTGCTTCTGTTGAGGACTCAAACCAGACCAGGCATTGATCTCATATGTCGGTGTAAAGGTCGTGCTCAGTTTCTTCTACGATGTCATCCTAGAATAGCTCAGACATCTGGCAAAAGAACGAGTCGACCTCACAAATCCACAGCGATGGGGCCGCCGAGTTACGTCCTTTGGGTTTTTTGCAATTTCCCACTTGAGAGGAAATAGATCCGTCTAGACGGTGATTGCGTTCTTCGCGTACTTGTACATCGGAACTCATTCGCGACGACCGCATTTGACTTTTAGATCTTGAGAATGACATGACTTTTGGAAAGCGAACACCACATGTCTTTAAAGAGCTGTCTCAGGGTGAGGCTTAGCAGTGTAACTGACTTACTCCACGTCAAACTTAGCATATAGCTCAATGCATCCAGGTCCTACAAACCTGGTCAGAATAAGCATGTTTATTATAGGTTACGAATACTGGATCCCGAACGCCTCACAAGCAATTGATTTAAAGTCTTTTCTTTCAAAACAAGCAAATGTAAGTAAAGAAATCTGGCCCTCGTCGGGCCTGTTGATCTCCTCCCCATCACCTGCTCCACCATTTCAACAGAGCTACCTGTTGGATGCCGGAGGACCAGCAGAAGGTCATCCATAACACACACAGCACTGAGCCAGATGCAAAGAAACGATGCATTCAGGGCCTCTGAATTCATCTTAAAGCAAAATGCAACTGCCTGTTTTTCTTCTTTTTTTTTTACAATCTCTATACCCTACTGTTCTCCTCCTGCAAGGCAGGTCTCTAATGATATGGCCCATGAAACATAAGTGCATCTAGCATGCTGCTAATGAAGAGCATCACAGTCGGCTACACCGGCGGAGGACTGAGATTACGGCGACGCATAATCATGAAATAATTGTGGGCAACAGCATGAAGCCGTGCGGTCGACAGAATCTGCCGTTTCGGGGGTTGCTGCATGGCTTGTGCGTTTTGAAGTCGAAAAAAATTGCTGCACGTCAAGTACGCTTGGTTCTTCTGACATGCTCTGGTGTTAAATTAAGGAACAAGGGGGGGTGGCTATAAACTACACCTCTGTGATTAACAATATATGGTTGCTTTGCAGCACACATAAATTACATCTGAGTTCCTATAGCGGCCCGAACTGTAAGTCTTTTTTTTTTTCTTGCTTTTTTTTTAGCGCTGTTGTAGCTTATATTGATGTGGTGCAGTAGTAACCCGCCGCGGGTCGATACATCATGCGGCCTCGCAATTAATGGCACAGCACCACCGGTGAACTTGGCCATCTGTATACCAGTTAAGGATGGCTGAGGAGACGGCAGGGCTACCTCAGATAATGCAATCAGAAAGAAGATGGAGAAGAAGAAGGAGAATGAGAAGAAGAAGAAGAAGAAGAAGAAGAAGAAGAAGAAGAAGAAGAAGAAGAAGAAGAAGAAGAAGAAGAAGAAGAAGAAGCAGCTCAAGTTGTTTTTGAGGGGGGGGCATGAAATACTGTAACACAGCTAGTGAAATAGCAAGAGAGAGAGCAAGAGAGAGAGGGAGAGAGAGAGAGAGTGAAATGGGGTGGGAGGGGCGGGGTAAAACAGTGGGTTGCAACTCCACGCACGCGTATTTAGGACATATCATACTCATGATATAGAATAAGATGGGGGAAAGCACGTGCACGCGCGCAGACAGAGAAACAACATCATGCATTGCTGAAGGAGTGTTTACACACACACACACACACACACACACACACACACACACACACAGACGCAGAGTATATTGATAGATGGACGCGCAGGGGTTTTGGAGAGTGCCTCGCGGGTGCCAGGTGCAGAACACGACGGCTGTCTGCATGAGAATCAGTCCGCTAAAGCACAAAGATACACAAACATAAAAAAATAAACCTGCACGATCCCCCATCGCCTTGAACCCGCAAGAGTTGGGGGGGGGGCGTCAGCACCCGGGCTGAAGCTGCATGGAACTACCGGGGATGGGGAGAAGAGGGGGGGGGGGGCTTTGTGCGCACAGATTAAGCCCAAATCAATGATTATGCAGCGCCACGCTTTATAAAGTTGACTGGCTTCCAGCGTTCAGCGTCATTAGCATTTCAGTCCACGCCAATGAGCCCGCGACTCTAACTAGTCATGGGAAGAAGAGAAAGAGAAGGGAAAAAAAGAAGAAAAAACAAGAAGAAAAAAGAGGATAGACCTCATCTAGACACAGATGCTTATTTCTCTCTGCTGGAGACGTTGCTGAACCAAATTGTTACGCGCGCAGCGTTGTGAAATACAAATAGAAGTGCGGGTTATAATAAATCATAGCGCCAAGATATGGAGGAGAGAAGAAGAAACACACACACACACACACACACACACACACATTGCAGCTCTGCGACTAACAGGCTATATATACAGCACGCGGGCTTCAGCCACATCCGTCAAGCTCCCCGAACCACTTGACGAAAGACACCCGAACCCCGCACTGTACACCTCACAAGTGTGCATGTCTTGAGTTGTTTTTAAATCGTGTATAAAGACGACCTTTTATTTGATGCACACATCTGATTCAAGGCTGGTTCCGCTCGGAAGAGACACAGAGGCGTCCTCGTGCGGTACTATGAGCAAGGAGGACAGCTGGAGAGTCTATATATATATATATATATATATATATAAATATGTATGTTTTTCATCTAAAAGAGAAGAGAAAAAAAAGATGGGAACATAAATCAGAACTCACCCATATCCGCGTCTCTGTCAGCTCCAGCCTACAGGTTTTAATGGCTTCTGGTGCGCGACATCCGAGTCCGCATGACGCGCGCGCTCCACAGACAGGTACCGTCCTAATCCACTGGAGCCCCGGTGTGTCTCTGCGCGCAGCCGCCGACTTCCAAAGCGCACCGTGCCCTTTTCCCCCCCCCCCCCACTCTCCCGGAACCTTGGTGTTGCTATCCGGGTGTTCTAGGTTCTGCGTCTGTAAACCGTGCAGCCGAATGTCCTTTACTTCCAACACTCCAGATTTAAAGAAATATCCGCTTTCAGAACTCCCCTCTCCAGATTCTTCGATCCCGGAGAATCGCTCTTACTCTCTCTCTCTCTCTCTTTCTTTTTATTATAATGTTGTTTCAAGTTACAGCCCCCAAAAATAGTGCTGCATGCAGCAGGCAGCAGACAATCACGGAGCCGCGTCCGAGTGATTCGTGTCAGTCTTTTACGCAAAGAATCCGCCAAAAAAAATCCTGTCGCAAAGAAAAAACTTCACACATCGGGAGGCATGGTGCGCACACACACACACACACACACGCACACATAAACAACAAAGAGACGTTATTTTTTTCCAGAAAGAGTCACGCAGACCCTTCCTCAACCAAGTGAACCCCCGGCGTCTCTCTCTCTCTCTCTCTCTCTCTCTCTCTCTCTCTCTCTCTCTCTCTCTCTCTCTCTCTCTCTCTCTCTCTCTCTCTCTCTCTCTCTCTCTCTCTCTCTCTCTCTCTCTCTCTCTCTCTCTCTCTCTCTCTCTCTCTCTCTCTCTCTCTCTCTCTCTCTCTCTCTCTCTCTCTCTCTCTCTCTCTCTCTCTCCTCGAGGATGCTCAGTCGGATCCGCGCACGGGAAGGGGGAGGGGGGGAGATCGGCCGTCCACAAGTCTCTACGAAACCGCTGTGAACAGGGGGGGGGGGGAGTCACGGGGAACAATCACGCATCCGAATATCCATCTTTTTGTTGGTTCAAATCCTCTTTTTCGGCCTCGTCGCCGCTCGCTTTTTTTTTCTTCGAGAACGAACACACGCGTGACACCGCGGCGACTCACGTGCGCGCGACAACGCAACTTTGTCGGGCAGAATCGCGATTCCGCTCTCTCTCTCTCTCACTCTCTATTTATCTCTTCTACTTCTACTGGGGAGACCGCGAACTCTTCCGAGGGCGCGTCGCGAGTCGAATGCCAAAGGGAGGCACGTTTCTTTTCTTTTTTTTTATCTTTATTATCTTCACCACGGACCACACCGACGTGACCCCCCCCCCACCCCCACACACACACACACACACACACCCTGCACCCCCAATCAAGACGGAACAGACCACCAAATACATTTGTATAATGAACAAATCACGTGTTGCAATTTACACTAAACGTGAATGTGTGCTTAAGTGTGCATGCTCTTCTATATTTGGGAGGTCTTTTTGGGTTTGTGTGTACGTGTGTGTGTGTGTGTGTTTATTAGATCTTCAGTGACAGTTATTTGAGGCCTGAGAATCACCTTTATTGGCTCACGGTTCAGATTAAGATCACGTGTTGTGTTTATTGTGGTCACGTGTCTGGTTAGAATCGATGATGGAGGTCCTTGGTGAACGAGCGGCTGCAGGACGCTGTCCATGGTGCTGAAGTTGGTCTGAACACATGCGGGGATGATTCTCAGAACTGGCCCAGAAGGGTTTTTCTGATTCCTATAGTGAACTGGAAATTGAAAAACGGAAGTATACTTTAACATTCCTGCAGTAACTTGTATTGGAGAAACAAACGGCACTTAATAATCAACGTCAGCCTCCCTCTGCTTCACCCACAGCTACACCCTTTTAGAGCTCTGGTGTATTTAAGGAAGGCACGGCCATATGAATGTTTAATGTGAATGCACTGGGTTACTAATATGTTTCTTTCAGTTGGCCTGGACTGACCTCCATGTATTCCATCTCTACATAACTCCAGTAAGGAATTATTTTGGCACTTTCTTTTCTTAATTTTCGAAATATGTATTGGTTTATACTGCAGATGTGCGTGTATTTCACTTTTTTTTTCTCCTCTATTGTTCATATGTTAACTTAATTCTAACTGCCTTTCAACAATAACTACTATTTATTTAAACCTGTAAGTCTCTTTTTCTCCCCGGAGAGAAAAAGTAATGTACAACTAGACAATTAGAAATGCCACTTTGAGAAATTATGATTTAATTTCCTCAGATCACCAAAAGTACAAAGATAACTTTTACTTATTGATTCTTCAGTATATTTAGTCTGATGTTTACATATATATATATATATATATATATATATATATATATATATATGTACACTCCAATCAAAAAATATAAGATTACTAGATTTATGTTCTAGTATATACTCCCCGAAGAAAAAGACAAGTTCAAACTGGGAGCCAGCTAAAAAAAATACAATACCACTGTCCCTGAAATGATAATTAAATGTCCTCAGAGCACCGATAGTCACAGAGGGAACTCATATTGTTTGTGTGCAATTTTGCAGCTATATGTATGTTTGCGCTTTTACTTTGCAACTTTCTGAATGCAGTCGTTATTTTCCTCCATAATAGCACTTTTACTTCAGTCAAGGATCTGAAAACCACTTTCACCGCTAACATTCTCGGAGCCCCGGCTCAACGGAACATTCCGGCTGACGTACGTCTTTCACTGAGGAAGGTCGGGCTACTTAAATGAAAATGCCCTCCCGCCTTTTCAGTGCTTTAAGCTTGCACAGAAGTTTATACCCCGCGGGCACCTCTTGCACTTATTCCGGTAGCTAATCACTCGGCGTGTGCCCCTCTTCCCCAAATCTCACGGTATATTATATCCACGCATCGTATTCGGCATTCTAGATCAGCGTCATTGGGAAATGTCGCATGAATGCCAATGCCCCCGATCAAGCTCTGGCAAGTCTTTCTTTTCTTTTCTTTTCTTTTTTTTTTACAGTGATGCTCTCCTAATGCATTGGCAATGTCCCCATGATACCCACTGGCCCCGCCGACCCATCTGCTCGGTTACCTGGTTTTCAAGTGCCCATCCTAAAAAAAAAAAAAAAAAAAAGGAGACGAAAAGGCACCGGACGATTCCCCGACACCGTCTTCTTCGGGATTCATTCGTCTTTTTGGCTCCGCGGCTCGGCCTCAGTATCGCAATTTGGCTGATGACTTTATCCTCCTGGATGTGGTTCAACAAGCAGAGGCCATTCTGCTGACGGCGCCGAAACAATTAATACCCTGTGAAGTTATGGAGACGGAGACAGCGCCAGCCCACAGCGGTGATTTCTATCCCGAAGAAATACAACTGTGTAGTTTACCCTCACCTTTTTTTTTCTTGCCTCTGCTTGTTGGTTTTAAGTGTCTGTCAGGTAGGTCGTATTCAACATTTGCACCGGGGGTTGGGGGGGGGAGAACATAAGAAGAGTTTAGAGGTTTTTAAACAGAAAATTCTCTTACGCTTTGCTCTCACGTGAAATGTTTTTTTTTTTTTTTTTGTGGATGTTATTTAGTCGACTGCAGCTGGTCACTTTCACAAGGACAACATATACAACATACATTAAATATGCAACATGTTAAACCACCTGCTTTGAATAAATAGGGAAGGTGTGTGTGTGTGGGGGGGACAGAAGTAGAAGAATTTAGATGTTTTAAACAGAAAATTCTCTTACACTTTGCTCTCGTTTAACATTTTAATAAGTTTAAAAAAGTTTGTTTACATTATTCAGCCAACTGAAGACTAAATATAGTTTTTAATATGCAACATGTAAAGCCATCTGCTTTAAAGAAATAAGGAAGGTGTGTGTATGTGTGTGTGGGCGGGGGGGACAGAAGTACAAGAATGTATGTGTTATAAACTGAAAATTCTCTTACACTTTGATCTCGTTTAACATTTTAATAAGTTTAAAAAAGTTTGTTTACATTATTCAGCCAACTGAAGACTAAATATAGTTTTTAATATGCAACATGTAAAGCTTTCTGCTTTAAAGAAATAGGGGTGACGCAGTATTTAACCTCCTCTACTCGATCCATACGATCCAGCAACACGTGTCAAAAATAAACCTCCGTCTCCACAGGAGACAACTCAGTTAGGTTGTCTAACAGCATTTTTTCTCTAGTTTTTCCTAAACCTAAGCAAGCTACTCAGTTAGTATTTGTACAGAAACAGGATCTTTACCGAAGTACAGACTTCTCATTTCACATGGAGCAAGAACAACGGGAAGAAGAAATAAAACCACCGCCCGAGTTTTTGGGTCTGGCTGACTTTGAGCGAGTTGTCGCCGGATGCTCTTCTCCCTCCAGCCTCCACGTCTTTAAGTAATTGTTCTAATCGCTGCCACTTTGAAATGAATCACACCGGCGGAATATATGTTTACTTCTTTTGCACAAACTATTACTTCATCATATGTGTCTTTATGATAATGTCGGTGTAACGTCCAGACCTGCTGGGTCGTTTTTTTGTGGTTTCTGTTGTGTTTTCTGTCAGTTAACTTGTCCCTCCTTCCAGACTCCTCCCTCCCTGTGTTTGATTGCAAGCTTGTGTCTCGTTCCCCTGTGTACTTAGACCCTGTTTACACAATGGGAAAACGCATATATTTTATGAGGTTTTAACACGGAAAACGATCATTTCTAAAAACTCTGGCCAAAATGGAGATTTCTGAAAACTCTGTTTTTGTGTTTGCGTGTGAACGAGGTCAAACAGAGTTTTAGGTTGTCAAACGTCACAGTGTGCGACTAAAGACGCTTCACGTCATGTGAGCGTCCTATGGGACGTTATGAGGAAGGCGTATTCATGCGGGTTCATATAAACAAAAACTTTTTTTGAAAACAACCTTGTATGTACAACGTTATTTTTGAAAACGAGGGGCAGAAATATTAGTTTCTGTAAATACCGGCTATGTGTAAATGTGGCCTAACTCACGTCATTCCAGATCCTGCTTCCCATCTCTCAGTCCAACTCCCTTCACCTGCCTCTGGTCCCCTCGTTAGTCCCTCATTACCTTCACCTGGTCCTCATGCCCGTCTCACCTGTTGCCCATTCCCTCGTTAGTCCCTGTCTACTTAAACCCTGTTTAGAGGATGGGAAAACGCATATATTTTCATATGTTTTGGCTTTTCATTTACACAAAAACTGAGGTTTCATCACGGAAAACGATCATTTCTAAAAACTCCGGCCGAAGGGGAGATTTCTGAACACTGAGTTTGTGTGTTTGCGTGTGAACGAGGTCAAACAGAGTTTTAGGTTGTCAAACGTCACAGTGTGCGACTAAAGATGTGTCACGTCGAACGGCGTATTCATGTTGGTTCATATAAACGGAAACTTTTATGAAAATGACCTTGTGTGTACAACGTTATTTTTGAAAACGGAGGGGCAGAAAAAATCATGTAAATGTGGCCTTAGTATGTTTACGCCTTCTAAAGTGCCACTGTGTCCCCACACGTCCATGAGCTTACCGGAGATTTACCCCTCTGTACCTTCCCGTACTTTGACCCGTTTCTGTCCACCTGTGACTCTTTCCCTGCCGATTCGGATACCTCTGCCTGCCTCTTTGATTACAGGTGTACCGAACCCCGCCCAAAGTAAAGACTCAAACGTGACTACCTCATCTCAAGTCTCCCTAACGGTCGTTGTAAACCGTTCTGTTAATATGGTGACTATTTCCCGCAAGCTTTTATTTTGTAAGTGCCTTTTTATATGTTTTAGGTTCTTTTATTTTGAAGCTCTTCCAGCGAGACGAGAAGTAGATGTAAATCTCGTAACTTGACTTCGCAAAATGTACGTTAGTTGACGGTGTTCTGAAGGAAAAGGTGTTCATTAGTATTTTTCTGAAGTACATAAGTGACTCTATGAATGGGAAAGGGTACTTTGTGTTTTATTTGGGCTTTGACTACATGTTTAGTGACATTATTTTTATGTATTGTGTTGTAATGTATTTTGATAAGATGCTAATGCTAGATTTTAGCTAGATTTTCTCTAAGAGAGAAAATGGTGTCATTTATGTCCACATGTATACATGAATGTCATCTAATGTTAACAACTCATTTCTGTTTTATTTGTTCCATCAGCTCTTACGTTGATTTCTGGAAATTAAATGGGGAAAAGGAGAAACTCTTAAATGTGTGTTTGCCAACGAGGCTCATGGTTGAACATGAATAAAGGCAATTTTGAAAACATAAGTGTGCTTCACTATTCTCTGGCTGGGGTCCACTACAGTTGGTTAGCTTTAAAAAAAAAAAAAAACTTGCAACGTTTGCCCTATTTGGAAGCCGATACTTGCCGAGGCACGCTCCACCCGGTAGGGAGCTGTGTTTGTTGCCCGGCAACGTTCACATGTTGAACAATTTACCAGGTAGTCGATGTTGAGGCCGTAAAGTGATTCCAGTAACGCTTCTCCTTGAGCCCTCTCTCAGAGACGCATGTATACACGGTGACTGAAAAGACGAGGCAATCTTCTTCATGGCCTGGAAGCAATTCATAAACTCATAAGTAATAGTACTGGGTACCAAATAGAGGTCTGCGTACGGGGCCCATCCATCCTGCATGCATGTCACTGATATAAAACTGTCTTTTGATGGATGAAAATGACATATTAAATGTAAGAAGGGAAGAAAAAAACAAGTTGGATACGAAAAAAAAGATTATAAGATAGATGTATGAACGGTGTGTGGATGAGACTAAACTGTATGGCAGGGTAAGAAATGTACATATTATTTTAGGGGGCAATTTTTGCTCCCACTTAATGAAATCCAGGGGCATTTAAAAAGAAATTGGGGGCACTTTTTAAAACTTGTGAAATAATAAATACTAAATATACTTATTCAAGCTTACAGTATATATGAGCAATAGTCATCAAATGGTAATGACTATAAGGCAGTAGTCTACTGATTCAAAGTGTTTTTTTAGATTAAAAAAAGGTCATTATAAAAAACATCAGACAATGATATTACATTTTATTCTTATTTCTTTCATTATTTCTTTTTAATTGCACAACTATGAAATATATAACTGATTTCTTTCTTTTTTTATCATTCCAAATTATATTTCCTTTTTTTGTGTTTACCTACCTAGTACAGGCAATAGTTAGGGCAGACACAAAGAACAACATGCTATTAAATTATTAGAGGAAATTATGGGGGCATTTCTTGCCCTTCTGGTGATATGGGGGGCAAAATAATATTTCTTGGGGTCAGTTTTGCCCTTCGCCCTTTGCCCCGGTGTGTGTCATACGCTGCTGCATGTGTTCCCTCTAACTGATTCTGACAACAAGAAGACATTTTCAGGCTTTCTCCAGGGTGAGAGACAGCTCCGCTCTGTCCTCCCCGTGTTCACATTAGACTGGGACTTGTTCTCTCGAGTGTTCTTTTCTTCTCTTTTTTCTCTCCATTTCCTCTGATCCTAAGCCTGCCAGAATCATCTGAACCTGCCTCAAGGCAATTTTCAACCTGACACAAGAGTTTCTCCAGTTCACCTTATGAATGTGGCTCATTGAAGCAAATATCCGGGGACAGTTTAATACAGACCCAACGCTGCTGAGCCAATATGAAAATAAAAAAAAAATTGTTTTATTCCCCCCCCTCCCATACCCCGTCTTTTCGGCTAATAAAGAAAAGGTGATTTTAGTCCAAAAGAATATTGCGAGGCCAAGGTTGCCGCAGCAGATGCGATAGTTGTAAATCTCGGTTTCTGCAGGTCGCTTCCATTAACCTTTACCTCAAGCTGGGTTCCAATCTGGAGAGCTGTGTTCCACACCCTGCACGCTCAGGTTGGGGCCGAGGTGTTTGGGGTTGAGGCGTGCTCGATGCACCAGACGTATGTAGAGAGCTTGGAACATGTTCGACAAACAGGATAGAGCACTCTATTTGTATAGATCAAAGAAGGGGGGGGGGAGTAGGATTACTGCATTGTGTGTAAAGACTTGACCAGTGTGTATGATTGCATGTAATAGCCCATATATGGATATCTTTATATTTTATTCCGTCCATTTTAACATAGTTACATAACATAGAGGATCTACTCACTATGCTCAATGTTAATTTTTTCTGCACCCATTGTATCTCATTTTAGGGATAACCTGGTTCCCATCAATATGTATCTGTGCAAAATGAAAATATATCAGTAAACATGCTCGGGTTAAAACCAAATTATATTCGTATTGTTTTATCGACTGTGTTGACACGTCTTTTAGAAACACATGACAGGAATAAGAGTAGGGTTTATTACTTTAGCACTTGTTTACTTGTTACATTAAATGGATGCTTGATATAAGTTTGGGTCTGGCTAAATCCAGTAGAGAGACAACCTGGATTCTTCACTTGGCCACTGCAGTGGCTGAAGAGAAGTTATAATAATTTAATTTATTTAATACAATAGCAAAGTCATGAGGATCCTCTTCCATGGTGGAATGCATGCAGGTGACTAAGCAACAGTCAGATGTAGTGATGTAGTGTTTAATTAAACAATGATAATAATGGCAGTGTGTAGGTAGGGGAGTTGGATGGGTCCAATAAACACAGGACCTTCCACCGCGAGCCCAGTGTTTGACACACCGTGGTGGTTTTATGGCCTAAAACCAGTGCCGCTGCTAGCCATGTTGGTGCCCTGAGCATAACTCCTTCATGATGCCCCCCCACCCCACCCCACCCCCTGAGATAGGAAAGGGCACACACCCACGGCGAGCTTGGGAAGTTGAATGTGTATTTTTCTCGGGGGGAAATTAAATATATCTCTTGTTCTGCCTGTTTTAACATGCCTAAAAGGTGCCCAATATATACAATATGAAATAATATCGGCATTATAATTATTATAACTATGATAATTTTCTTTAAGTTGCCTATTTTTTGGTGCCCCCTCAGGACTGAGCAAGTACTGCACGTTATGCGAGCGGCGGCACTGCCTAAAACGTAACTCTAGGTATGTCATCTGAAGCCCAAACAGGCTTCAAAACATAACACATAGTTTTAGCTTTTTCCGAGAAAGGAACAAAAAAAAGTTGATCTGAACGACATGAAAAAATGGACAATTTCTGACTATTTATGCCCTGACACTGTTGATAGATCTGGTTAATGACAATTTAATCGTTTAATGAATAGGATGTTGTTATATAATAATAAAAAATCTCATTGCTTTCCACAATCATATACACACGGCCGAGAATCCAAAGAAATCCTTCCTAGATAGTCGAGATCATACATAGAAGGAAAAAAAACAATAATTTCTCTTTGTGAAGGTTTTTCTCGCATAAATCAGCTGGTAATTATCACATTGTCTGTGTTGTTCCTCTCCGCTGTTAGATTGCTGTTAAATCAACTGTGTCTACTTAATCCGTTGCTCTTTTTGCATTTCTCTTCAAATATTAGCTCCGACTTTCTTATTCATATTTCCGTCGGAGGTTTATTTCACGAGGGACGTATAAACGCGGTAATGGATTTAAGGGATTGTGTTTGTACACACGCCTTCGCCTCGTCTCTTTTCTTCTCAAAACTGCCGCCCGTACATCCGTTCAAAACCAGCCACGATGAAAACGATAAAAATGCTCATGAATTGCATCAAATAGCTAAACGTGTGGTTTACAAAATCACTTTTCATATTCGCCCATCTATGACGTTGATTCGGGTAGAAAACCTACGATTATTATTTTGGAATGATGTTAAATTGTCTATGTGCTATTTTTGAAAATCTGGCAGCCTTATTTGGAGTACATGGGTACATCACTAACGGTACCATAGAACTGTAACTATTTGAACTCTGAATAATATTATGCATTTGTGTCATTGAGGTGTCTCTCTGTGCTGTGTCATCCTATGCACCAACCTTTTATTTATTTGTATTTGGGTGGGGGGAATTAACTATTTACTTTCTTTATTTAATTAGTTTTATTTCATCTACTTGTGTATATTTTTATTTTCTGTAATGTTTAATGTAATGTGCTCTGCATGAAAATATTTGGAAAAATAAAATATTTCCCCCAAAAAATTGTCTATGTGCTTTTAACAGGATCACACGTTCCTAAACACAAGATAATCGCTCGCTTTGTGTGTGTTTGTGCCAGAAACGACAAAAAACGAAGATGTACTCTTTCTCTCTCGCTCTCTTGTTCTCTCTTTCTGTTGTGTAAGAGTGTGCCTTTCTTGTCTCTCCCGATATGTGTGTTCCCTCAAACTGCTTCATGTGTTTTTGTCTTGGCAAAGATGTCAGAGATAAGAGGTGGGCATCTGTGTGTGGCGGGGCCTCGCCATCTGTCCGCTGCCCATGGGGTCTCTGTGGACACAAGCTCACATGGGTGGAACACGGGTCGGCCGCTTTGGTTCAGCGGAAATTCAAACGCGAATTCTTCATATTTTTTTGCTTTTATTTGATCACACGCGTGAACAAATTAGCGCTCGCGTGTACCTCCAATCACCCGAGTTGCATCTTTTATTCATAGAAAAACACAAATGGTGACCTTCCGTGGCCGATGTGATATTTTATGTTCAGGTATCAAATAGAGACGTAAAGTTATGCTGCGTTCGCGCCACGAGCATTGCACATTTCCCCCCGCGAGAAAATCCCATAAGCAAAGTCAACAAACGGACGTGAAAGGTTGCGATTGACGCACATTTTTCGGTGGGCGGCGCGAATATAGCGAAGCGAAAAATTAACCCCAAGTTATAATATTTCAACTTTGCTCCGTCCATCATCACTGACGTCCTCGGGGAACATCACCGAGCTGTTTGAGCCTACGAGTGATGATATGTATAAATATAAATATATACATATATGATATTAATGTTACAAGATAAGGTAAGATATTCATTTATTAGTCCCACAGTGGGGAAATTTCAGCATCACAGCAGTGGGTGTACATTAGAGCATTAATACAAATAAAAGATATAAATAAAAACAAAAAAACACAATACTAAATACTAAAATACAAAATACTAATACTACTACGAAAATACTAAATACTAATACTAAATTACTAATACTAAAATACTAAATACTTAATACTAAAATACTAAATACTAAATACTAATACTAAAATAATAAATAATAAAATAATAAATACTAATACCAAAATACTAAATACTACAAGGGGAAAACAAAGTAAAGTGTTGAGTAAAGTGTTGAATTTGTGAGGATCTCACCGATGTACTGCAGCTGTCAGAAGTACATCGCTATGAACCCAAACACGAGAGCATTAGATGTTCCGACGTTTGTGGGACGTCCACAAGTATAAAGCGTAAATAGTGGTTATTGGTAGAAATGATAAGTGTTTCCTCGGAGTAAAAACACAGAGATAAGCCCCGCCCCCTTTAAGGCAGAAATCTAGCGAATGAAGCAAATGAAGCGAACAACACAAATGACCACAACTTGTCGGGCGAGTAAATATTCGCAACGCCTTTGATGTGAACGCAGCGTTACAATATGTATTTGATCGCTGCTCTCACCCTCTTACTGAGGACCTTTTTCTTTTTTTGTTGTACCACCACGTGGGGTCAAAGGCAGAGACGCGCGGGACGTCTGTCGGTGCTCTTGCCAGACGGAACCATTTACATAATGCAAGATGATAAGGATCTATGAACCCAGCAGATCAATGAGGTCCAATTACAGGCCACTGGAGTTTCTTATCTGCTCCAGTTTAACTTTGTGCTGCCTGTGGTCCTCCACTTTCATTAAATCCCCCATGTGATTAGGCCGGCTGATTGGCACAAGTTGAAGATTATCGGCCAACGCAATCGCCGTTTGCCCGCTTACTTTTGTGTTCAAAGACACAAGAAAACGCATCCTCAAGGACACGCTTAGGGACGGGGGGGGGGGAGTCTTTGGTTTCCGCGGATGGCCATATCGTCGGGCTATTATCATATCGTATCTCATTATTTTCTGTAATTCCGCCCATGTTAATGGCTCATTTTTTACTCGTGACCTTCGCTAAATGAACACATGCCGGATCCGTGGACAAAACGGGGGCCCGCTGCTTTGTTTCCCCCCCCCCCCCCCCATATTTTTTCTCCCCATTTTGCAGTTTTTTTTGTGGGGGGGGGGGGTAGTGGGAGGGGCCTTTGGGAGGGACTACGAGCGGTGGGGCTGCACCTTTTGTTAAAGTGCGTTCACCTGTGAGAGAGAGTCGGAGCCATCCAAGGTTATTATGTAGCCGGGAGGTTCGGGGTGGGGGGGTTGAGTGTGGGGGGGGTGGTGGGGGGACGACAAGATTGCAAACATGAAAATTCACACCTGCGTAGATTTCCTCAAGATGTTTTTATCCCTGTTATGATTCCAGCGTATATAATATATGAGGACATGAAGATGTGTCGTCTGTCTGAGCCAAATTAACGGTACAACATTTGAGTCACGGAAACAGCACCCAACTTGTCACTTCCCCCCCCCCCCCCCCCCCCCCCACACCTAATTTATTGTTGACTTGTGGATCACAGAAGCAGCAGGAAGGGGAAAGAGATGCCTGCGCATGGTGTTTACGGTGTCATGGTGACACATCGGAAGGCGCACAGATTAGCAAAGGCTCCGGGAAGAGCACTTCCATGTGACTCAGCGTGTTTGGCCAATTACTCAGCGTGCTACTCGCTCCCTTCCCCGCCCGCCCACCCACCCACCCACCTTGTGTCACAATCCAACAGGAGTAGCAGCTCGTCAGACTCCGGCCCCTCGTCCCGCTCGCAGCCCCTCATTCCTCCTATTTTGGGCATTAGACATTCTGGGCACGTAGGCCTCAGCACAATGTAAATTATTCAGCCCGGCTTGCCAGAGGCTGGGAGCGAATCATAAATCGCAGATGGTCTCGGGCTATTTCATACGGGTGACCGTGGTTAAACACCAACGCACAGAATCATTTTGAAACCCACACAAATATAAGGTTTCATTACTTGTGGCTCGGCGAGAGAGTATTTGATTATAAACTAGCGCAATATGGCCCATTTTCTGGTTTGTTGCATTCAAGCGTGCGCCGTGTGCTTGCAGCATGTGGCGTGTTCGGCACGTCCGATTTCTGGCTGGGCTGCAGGAGATCCCTGCTCAGCCTCCATAGCTGTCGATGGATGCAGAATACTGTACGCCAGTTTTTATTAATGGCTTCGATGTTGTCTTGCCATCAATCGGAAAGCACCTGAACAAGGGTGCTCACGGACTTGCAATGACATGTTTTCTTTTCTCCTTCATCCATCTATCCGTCTTTCCAACTTTCCAACCATCTATTTCTTGATCCATCCACCCATCTATGTTTTTGAGTGTATCTCTCAATCCATCTATTCATTCGTCCATCCATTCATCTCTCTATCCATCCAACTAACTATCTATCTATCCATCCAATCATCTCTCCATCCATCTAACTAACTACCTATCCATCCATTCATCTCTCCATCCATTTAACTAACTAACTATCTATCCATCCTTTCAGCCATCTCTCAATCCATCTATCCAACTGTCCATCCATTCATCTCTCCATCCATCCATTTAGCTAACTGTCTATCCAGCCACCTCTCCATCCATCATCTAACTAACTATATATCCATCAATCCATCCATCCATCTAACTATCCATCCATTCATCCATCAAACTATCTCTCGATCCATCCATCCAACTTACTATCCCTTGATCGATCCATCCATCCAATTTTCTCTCAATCTATTATCAAACTAACCATTCCTATCCATCCATCTATCCATCCATCCATCTAACTAACTATCCCTTGATACATCCAGCCAACCCACTTATCTCTTGATCCATCCATCCCTTCATTCAATGCAGTTTATTTTATACAGCCCAATATCACAAATTACAAATGTTCCTCAGAGGGCTTTACAATCTGTACACATGTGACATCCCTGACCTTTGACCTCACATCGGATCGGATCAAACAGCCCAAAAAAACAAGAAGAACCCTTCAGGAGAGCAACAGGAGGATCCCTCTCCTGGATGGACAGAAGCAGTAGATGTCATGTGACCAGAATGAAGCGTTACAGATTTACATAAACACATTCAACAAATATGACAGTGTGTATGAATAATGAATAGTAGGACCACGATCCAGATCTCCACAATCCATGAAACAGAAGGAGGTAGAGGGGTGGGGGATCCATCCACCCACCCATTTTTCCATCTTTTTGTGTAAAAAAAAATCCACGCGCTTGTAATGCTTTTATGCAATCTAATAATAGTATGTACCACTCCAGCCTGCAACAATGTAGAAAATACGAAAGAGACGCTGCAGGACCTCCAATATAGGAACCACAACATGTACTCACATGCTGTTATCCTGCATATCTATCTGTCTGTATGTCTGTCTATCTCTCCATCTATCAAGCCGTTCATACATCATAGTGTTTAATAAACACCAAGTGCTCGTAAAAATGCTGTTATACAAGCTGACATCAGGATCGGCTCCAGCAGGCAAATACTGAGAAACAAATACAGTTACTCTGCGGGGCCCCAGACATAGGAACCAAAACATGTACCGCTATTAACACGCAAAATAGTGGCGTAAAGAAATATGAAAAGTGTGCAAATCTTTCCAGATTTCTCAATATCTGCCATAAGTTGGCATTTTACAGTAAAGGAGGGAAGTGAGTGAATGCCTCTCTCTCTCTCTCTCTCTCTCTCTCGCTCTGTGTTGTTGTCTTTGACATTTCATTTTTTTCTTAAGAATATAAACCCCCTCTTCAAAGTGTGCTCTTTTGCGGTTATATAATAACTGCACCCTCAGTGTTGTGGCAGCCGCGGTATAATGAGGCTCCGTGAGATGTGTTAGCTTGGCTAAAAGAAACTTTTTTTTCTTTGTGTGTGTGTTTTTTTTGTTTACAGTTCACGACTTATGACCCCGTCAGGCGGACAATAGCCGCCCCCCCCACGAGCGAAGGAAGCCGGATTGCGTGGCGTCGGGGCGCAGATGCCAGAGCGAGGAGGCGGCTCAGTAGGGCAGCGGCCATGTTTAGCGAAGCAGTTTGCTGTTTAATTACACACCGTGGGAGTCACCTTCCTCAGACCACGGCGTTCACACACTTAGGCCAAGGGCGCAGGATTCAACCTAGATTTGGGTGATAGGGGAATACACTGATGCAGACACGGAACGCTGTGTGTAGCCTACTTGAGAGCACAATTTATTTACTTATACACCTCAATGAAGTGAAGGCTACTTTAACCTTTCACCTTTAATATTATGTATCCATTAGTTTTAATGTGCTGTACTGTCGCTTCGCATTGTTTGTATTTTGTTTTCTTCTTACCACATATACTGTTGCAGTGTGTCTTATCATGCACTGTCAGTGTTTTATGTGTGTTATGGTCCGTCAAGGGACGACGGAGGCAAATTTGTGTGACATTTATGTTTTAACAGTTGGTGGTCCCATTTAAATAAAGATAATAATAACCTCACTTTTACCCTAAATCGCAATGCTTGATTTGTTGGGGCTTTGTTGAGGCTTGACAACCAGCTGTGAACACACAGCATTCACTCATTACAATTACAGTTTTATTGTCGACATGTAGCAAACGGTTGCTTGATTTTAGACTCGGCTAAATTGGAGCAATATTACCATTCATTTGGAGTAAAACATCCAGTAATTGCTTTGTTTTGGCTCTTTTTTTGGTCTCCACCAGCTCTTGAATAAAATATATGTGTCCCTTTGGCAACTATATGCCGTCGAAGTGAAGTCACTTGATAAGTCACTAACTTTGTTTGCCATTTGGTCTTTGGTCCTGAGCCTGGGCATGGCCGTAAAACCGTAAAACCAAAACACGGTTGCAGAAGCAAAAATAATTTTGCTGAAACAGTCATGATCTAATCTTAATGCACAATAGTTGATTCAAATGTATTTGAGGTAAGTATGTATTAAGAATAAACTTATCAATCAGGCAGGAGGCAACAGACACAGCCAGGTGTATGAGATGTGAAGTCACAAAGCAGAGTTAGTTATGTGCGATGAAGAGACATAAATTAATCCGTAAGGAGAGAAAAAAGAGGAGAGAGGTGCTCAGTGTATCCTAAAATGTCCCCCAGCAGCCTATCAGCCTATAGCAGCATCTCTAGGGGCGGGACCAGGTGAACCTGACTCAGCCCTCACTATAAGACTATCAAAGAGGAAAGTCTTATGTCTACTCTTATATATGGTGACTGTGTTTGCCTGTGACACGGCTTCCTCAATTGGATAAGCCGTCCCCAATGAACTGGTCTTGGGTTTGCAATGTGTCCCCAAATGTAGCCTAAGTAAGGACACACACACACCCAGGGTTAGACATCGGGAAGATTCACACGAGGCACACATAATGAAAATCATTTTCGAATTTCCACTAATGTCCACTCAGCATTAGAGAACTGTTTACCTCAATCCCGAATGGGCGGCCTCGTCCTTGGACTCTCAGGGTCGCGAGCGGCTCATTTGTCATGCATGGCGACCATCTACTGTGCGAGCACTGTTCACACTGTTTTTAAACGTATTTATTTCCTTCACACAGCTCCTGTCTCGCCGCCCTCCCCCGTCCACGCTAAATTCCACTAATGATCCGTCAAGGATAACGAAACGTCGAGGCCTTTTCACACGTCACTAACGAGTCGAAGGCTCTCAACCCCACAAAGATTAAAAGCAGGCTCTTTTGTGCACTGCAGAGCGAAGACCGATAAATCCTCATTGATGCTCTCGCGGGGTAATTATCACAGGGCCCGGAGGCAGAGATCAAATCACTGTGTAGTATTGACAGAGTAGCTTGATACAAACAGGTGTGCTGGATTAGGTACCACTATGTCGGCTTCATCAGTCCAGACTTTATCAGTTCTTCATAGCTTTAAAATCTCACAATCCAATTGCATCTATTTCTGTGTTTTTTTAGGGCATATATAATGTGGCCAACTGGGAATAATAATAATTATAGAGGCTAAAAGAAGACATAGTGCTGGTGATCAGGAGAAAATGTGTTTAAGAAATGTTCATTTAAAAAAAATGTTCCTGTATCATTGCAGTATCTCTGTGCTGTGTCATCATCCTATGCAGCAACTTTTTTTTCTTTTTTTCTCTCTTTGGGCGTAAGCATTATCTCACTACTTTATTTAATTAATTAATTGTATTTAATCTGCTTATGTAATTTGATTTTATTATTTTGGCTAACTTGTACAAGTTAGCTAAAATAAGAAACATTTTTCTTTTTTTTTCTAATTAATATTTTATGAATTTATTAATAATTTTTTCGGTAATGTTTTTTCCCCGTATCAATCTTGGATATGTATTTTTTGTAATTTGTACATTTTTCTTATAAAACAAAAGACAATACATAGACATAACACCTTTCCTTTTTCTGTAATATTTAATGTAGTATGCTCTGTATGCTCTTGCATTGTGAAAATACTTTTGAAAAAAAAATATTAAAAAAATATATAAATATATTTCTTGAAATAGAAATATGCCAGTTGGGATGCAGTAATAGGTCGACGTGGATAATAACTGACATACTGCGAGATGCAACTCTCAACTATATCGCCGCCACGGTTTGAATAGTACAATGTTATTGTGTTTTGTGTAAAAAGACATATTTTAAGAAAGAATTCTCGTGCACGCTTCTCGCCCGCCGCGTCGCGTGTAGCGGCCTCGTCTATTTCCCTCTAATGCGATAGAATATTTGCAAAGAACAGGGCTCAGAGGTTTTTTGACTGACAGCTTTTTCCACACAAATCCCAGCTTGACTGAGTTTTTCACCGCCGTGGAAGTGGAGGAAAAACAAGATAATCTCCGAATGCCGTGAAGTATCGAAGGGTGGCAGAGGCAGGGGAAGATAAACAGCCCCGAGAAGAAGAAAAAAGAGAAACGGGAAGGCAGTGAGAAACAGACACACGGAGAGGGGGGATGGCATTGAATTCTTCCCTCCCTCTCGTTTCCCGGGTTGTGGGCGCCACCGCCGCCTGCTACGGTGTGCGTTTCCGTGCCTCGCAGAAGGACCCGGCGTTTGGTGTGTGCACACGCTGATGATTTTGACAGCCGGGCTTGCATCAGCAAAAACAAGAAGCTATAAATTGCAATGGTTTCAGATGCCTCGTGCGAGTATCGACTGCTAATATCTTGGCCGGGCCTCAGTGGAACGGTACAACAAACCCAGACACCAAGAGATATCTGTTATCTCAGAAAGAAAGGAAAAACAAAACACTGTGAACACAATATGCATAAATACATTCTGATGCGCGCTCACATTGACATCATACGTATAGCTATGCTCCGTATGTACAGCATGTGGTCATTCATGCAAAAGTACTGTAGCCACGTGTATCTGAATGGAAGTCTCTCCCTCGAAAAATATTCACCAATTCTGCACAGTCACCGAGGCTCCTTCTGACTCCGCGAAACAGAAAACTTCAGGGAATGCTTAATAATTCGCATGTCAGGTAAATCCGTTAAACCCCTTATGCAGGGTTTTGAATGCACAATAGAAAAAATCAATCCCGAATGGAAAAGAGAAACACCAAAGCAGCAGGAGTGTGTTCTTAGTTATGATCCAGCGCTATGGAGAATGTATCGTCAAAGGAAAAGGACAAACATGACGTCTGTCAACTATATACACAGCTTTGTGTTTGTTAGTTAGTTATTGATCGAGTCAGTTAAGCGTATGAGAAAAAAAACTGTACGGTTACAGTGGGGAGATATTTCTCAGATGTGAAAATAACTAAAAGACAAACCATTGTGTTTGTGATTGCGCTTAAATTCATATAATGAAACCATAAAAAACGCAATTGTCTTCAGTCGAACATTGAAGGAACGCTTCACCTAAACAAATATTTACACAATTATTCATTCCTGTGTTCCTTGAAGTCTTGATGAAAACTTGAGATTTTCTCACCCACCTACACAGTGATCTCATTAATGTGTAGAATGTTTCTGTTGAACTTTTCATTATAACTTTTTTTGTGAGCAATATAATAATAATATAGTTTTAAAGGTTTTCTGAATCGGCTTTTTTAGGGCCAACATTTCCAGAATAATTACATTTCAGAGGAAGGGTTTGATTTGGGTAAATAATACAATAAACGTTTAATGAGAAGAAGTTTTGTCATTATCCATAGTAAAAATGATGGTCCAAAATGACATGCAATTACAAGTATAACTATTTAAAACCAGGATTCCTGCATATTCTGCAATGTATGTATGTATGTATGTATATATATATATATATATATATATATATATATAATTTGTGAATAAGTAAAGAATTCCATTTCTTTACACAGTTTGGTTATTTCCATAAGTAGAGCATTAAGATATCAGCATTGAACAAAGTCAAAGCCTTCTACTTGAGAAGACATTCACAATATAACATGAATACTGGCGAAAATCTGACTGAAACCTTACGGATCACTGCGTCGCTATAGGCAGCTATCTAAATTATGCAGCAACATGAATTCACACATTTAATTCAATTCAGTTTATTTTATACAGCCCAATATCACATATTACAAATTTGCTTCAGAGTGCTTTACAATCTGTACACATACGACATCCCTGACCTTTTGACCTCACATCGGATCAGGAAAAACTCCAAGAAAATAGAGGAAGAAAAACATTTCACAGGGGAAAAGGGAAGAAACCTTCAGGAGAGCAACAGAGGAGGATCCCTCTCCTGGATGGACAGAAGCAATAGATGCCATGTGTACAGAATGAAGCGTTACAGAGTTACATAAACACATTCAATGAATGTGACAGAATGTATGAATAATTTGTCCTCGGCATGGACCATGATCAAGACCTCCACAATCCATGAGACAGAAGGAGGTAGAGAGAAAGGTTGGGGGGGGGGGGGGGGCATCGGCAGGGCCATGGCAGGAGGCAGAGCCCACCAGGCAGGAGGCATCAGACACAGCCAGGTCCGATGGACCCTGTGAAACGTGAAGTCACAAAGACTCGGGGGAGGAAGCAGAGTTAGAAATGTGCGAAAGAGAGATGTAAATTCATCCATAAGGAGAGAGATACGGATCACTGCGTCGCTATCGGCAGCCATCCAAATTCTGCAGCAACACAAATTTACACATTCAGACACACTCTGCACTGACACTTGGATTCACTCACGGCATATATTACAAATATCCGTTGTCCTTTTGAAACGTCTCATTTCGGAGTGCAGCACCTTTCTCCTGTCGCGCTATCCGAGACCACAACGATCGGTAAAGGTCTGTGCACGACCAGCGTGATGAAGTCTCAAAGACACTCGGTAAAATGCATCCATCTGCGAATCGACTAAGTCCTAATCTTTGAGACCACAGTCAGGTTAAGAGGCTGTAGATCCGATCCATGTTGCGGGGGTTCACGGAATTCCAAGACATCCATTAATACTCATTAATGGGATTCTCACAAGCTTAGGGCTGAGGCTGATCTCTTCCAGCGGGTATTGCTTTCTCAGCCGATGAGTAGACGATGGAGCCAGAATACTGCCAAGGTAGTTCATCAGAGGCTTGGCCACGATCTGAAATCAGTTATCATTAGACAGAAATACATCCTAGAGTTCATTCCATAAAGTAAATTTGGGGGTATTACCGCGGCACGGTTTGATTCACTTCTGATCTTTAATTCGCCGTAGGGACACGTTGGCTCGGACTGCAAACACATTGATAGAACTCTGTAAACTCCGAGTGCCCCCCATTTATCTGCATGCGTCCGTGTTTCCCATCCGTCTAAATTCATACCGCGGCGGCTTATTTCCGCGAATTTGTGATCTTTGAGCAAAATTGCAGCGGCTGCCCTATTTGTGTGCACGCCATCCCCGAAGCTGGTCATTAATTTTCATTAAGTGCTGTCAGTAAGGACCATTAACCAGGCTAGAGAATAATCACCTCCCCAGAGTGGTGACCCGTTTAGGGCGCAGGTAAGGGTTAACAGAAACAGCCCACCTTAGATGTAGCGGCAGCACGCTCGTGGTGCGGAGCCCAGTAAGCATTCTGTAATGAAGCATCTGATATCAATAACCCTCAAGGGGGAACTACTTGCATCAAGAAGAAGAAAAAACAGTGAAAAAGGAAAATGATTTAGTCAACAATTTCCGTTGACGTGTGACTGGATTTATGTCCCGCTCAACGGTTTAGAGTTTTGCTTTTCATTGACATTTTGCATTGGATAAATATGTAAATTTCCAGTAATACCTACTTTATCTTGTTAGCATACATTACCGCCTGTAGTCTGACCTTAATCTACTGGATAAGAGCATTATCGCCTGCTATTCACACCACAGCAGGGATCTCAGTCGACTTATGCAAGCATTTCATACAAATACTTTGTTTGAGATTAAAGTCGGATGTTCAGTGATGCTTTAAATAGGGGTGGACGCTGTCTTTATTAGCATGATGTGAAATCGGCTTTGTCCCTTAAGAATACTAGAAGAACAACAACCGTGTTTTCCTGCATTATTATCGTTACTATGGTGAAGCTTTGTTTAGGTTTAGGCATAAAGACGCCTATAATGGTTTGGATTAAAGTAAGTACTGAGTTCCTTAACCAAAACTAAATTAGTGCTCAGCTAACGTTACCCTCCTGTTAGGTTTGTTTCTTAGGTACAGCCGTGATGTTCCCAAGTCAATGTGACCTGGTGAATGTGGAATCAGCCAAAAATTGTCAGAAACCAAAATATCCTAAGAACTATAGTGTGTACCTCATCACCAATCCCATTACTAACAAGTCAATCAGTTTTTAGTGGAATAAAGTTATTCACCCTTCCATGGATCAGAGTTCAAGTAAGATAACTCACTTGTTTTAATGGAAAATACATGTTAAAACAATTATTTAGGTACATTGCAAAAATCTAGACATATATGACAGTAGTCTACCATAATATATATTTTCTCCTAAATTTTATTTGCATTTTGAAATAAAAAATGTTTATGGGGTGAAATAAATAAATAGAGATGAGACACCTCAACTGTTCAGGGTCATATTAACCTGCCAAATGAGTCATAAGGATTTGTATTGAAAGTCAATTTTGGTTATTATGTTTATTCATAGTGTTTAGATACATCAATTATTTATATATATATATATATATATATATATATATATATATATATATATATATATATATATATATATATATATATATATATATATAAAGATGACAAAAGTCCAGGGCGCAGTCATTCTCTTGGTGCAGTAGTATGTATCTGCAGAGTGTACTGTTGGCACTTAGTTTGTAACTCAAATATCTGCTTGCATCATGCTAGCTACAGTGGTTTTCTATTAGCATGATGACGCAACACCCTTTTCCAATTTTTGGATAGAAACCTGCACCACGAATCGTGTTGCTACCTCTCTGTGTCTAAATATTTATCCTGTGGGTTTGAAAACCCTGGTGATCGAAATATGAGGTCATAGAAAACCCAGAGAGACCAGCTGGGGGAATAAAGGGGCAAGTCCAAAAGAAAATAAAGATTGGCCTTTCCAAGTCAGACTCGTGGATATAACCGTAAAAGTAAATTGAAAACGTCCACCTTTTAAAAATAACCTAAAAATGCTCATCCTCATTTATGTTTTAGAGGAAACATTTTCTTTTGGCCATAGTTTTCACATTTTGGGGATTGAAAAAATGACTTATTAGCTAGGAGGCAATACTTCTTGATTTTATTTAGTAAAGAATCACGGTTTCGGTTCATATAAGTACGAGTGCCCTTCAATAGAAACAGGAAATAAGCCCAAGATCACTCTGCAGGTGTTATTTATCTTTAAAGCGTTACAACAATACATGTCCTCTGTATCTGTATAGTATAATGGACATTGAACGCATCATTATAGATGTGTACATCTCCTAAGATTGAATTGATGTGAATTTGTTTTCTCAGTTATTAGCACTGCATTAAAATCCTTCACCACAAACTATAGGCTTTTTAATTTAACAAAAGTGATAAGAAGCAGGCTGACAGCAAGACATGGAGAGGAATTCGAAATTGGCATTTACAGGGTGTTCTTGAATGCAACTACTATTCTAAAAAGGGTCGCTTAAAGGATTTTTCCTTCTTTTCAGAGAAAGTTTTTGGCAAGAACACTGAGGCTCATCATAGGATACAAAGAAACGACTGCGGCACAAATTTTACAGTAGGTTGAACTAACAATCGTGTCCCTCATCAATGGAAACAGGAAATGAAATGCGCAGCACGTGCTCATTCTCGAAGGCACATTACGAGCAATCGACCGTTTCCACGCCGGGCCTGAACTGTGACTAGCTTCTTCATAAACTCTTTGAAAAACAGTCAGAGAGAGAGAGAGAGAGAGAGAGAGAGAGGAAATCTCAAGAAGCCAGTGGGAACTAGCAGCAGATGTTTCACACCCAAGAGGGTAAACAGCATTTGTAGGGCATGAAATTGATTCAAAGCTTTTTGATGGGGAAAGAGGGGGAAAGGAAGAGGAAAGAAACATTTAGGTGAAGGAAATCAGCTGTAAGTTAATTTCAGGCTGAAGGGGGGGTGGAGAGAAAGAAAATGGGAATGATATGGAGAGTGCAGTTGTCTTTATCTGCATTCTGAAAGGATATTTCCTCCTGAATATTCAGCTCACTGAGCTCAGGCGAATGCAGCGGTGTAAGGGGATCCCAGCAGGTATCTCACCTCTCAGAGTCTAAAGACCCGTGGCGAGCTCTGTGACACACATATTGTGCATTTTCCTTTCTTTTTTTCAGTTTTTTTGTAAAACGCCTTTGGTTTGAGGGGAGGTGCCATCATCTTCCTAGAGTAACATTGAGCTGTCAAGCCCGGGGCTGTGTGAGAATGGGTGCTACATCTGTTTTTAAATGAAACCAGAAACCTTTTAATGGAACTGAAAAAAACACATTTAAGACACATTTATTTGGGAGAGCATGGCATATGGTCATTTTTTTCTCCTCTCTCTCTCTCTCATTACAAATTAAACACTGATTTAATATACACGATTAGACTAATCGCTGAATTAAAACAGACAAGAAACATTCTAAATTAAACTACAAAAAGCGTGATGTGGTGTCACATCCATTATGTAATATATGCAATTATTTTGTAGCAAATACTTAAATATTCCACGCAATCCAATACTGACTGATGATTTACATCGAAGGCCAAACCAGTTTTCTTAATATTCCTACCACTTTAATGCAACCTTTTTTTGATCTTTTCAGTGGATTCCAAAGCAGCGTTGACTTCAGAGGCCCGGACAACCTCCAGCGGCCCCAGGAGCTCTCCCAAACTCAACACTTTGTTCTCTCCCCATTGGTCCCGGTGTAATCCCAGATCAAAGGTCTCAGCAAATCAAGACAGATTATCTTGGGTAACAGCTACAAGAGTGATATGAAGCTTCTTCTTTTTTGTATTTTCTATCTGGCTCCCACAGGTTAGCGCCTTGGTAATCCCTCTGCACATATTCTGCATCTACATGTAGAATAAGTAGGATTTTTAGCATTGGAAGCAATTTTGGGGTGTTGACCGATGCCTTCAAAAGGAGACTTTGGTTGCATGCAGTACGGACGCATTGGCTGAGATGAAAACTTGGATCTTTCGAGACGTAAGCTTATTAATGGTTTAAAATAAACTCGTAAACTGGCCACATGTAAAACAATACGGTCGTCAATCAACTCCAACTATAGTGTCTCGTCTCTCGTTGGAACCCCGGAGAGCCAGAACCTTGGCCCCATAGGGTTATCCATCCTCAGACCGACGGGGGATGGAAATTGCTATTCTCAAGCTATTCGGTGTCTGATAAAATACAAATATAGTTCAAATATGATTGCTTTTTAGTTCCTGTATTACAAAGTCAATATAAAGATGATGTATGCAAACCCACGCCTTCGCTTTGCATACGATGTAGTCGAGGAGGTGACGAGTCCATTTTGCATGGATTTACAACGACACTGTTAGCAGCCCAATGTCAAGTATGTGTAATGTCCACCATGTTCGCCAGAATTAATTCGGAGTAGAACATTAATCTCTTTGAACCACAATTCAATGACAATGCATTTAACAGTACTGAAGACATTTTATTCAAAACAGCAAATGTAGAAAAAAGTCCTAGGATTACCAAAAGCCATTGGAATTCATCCAGTGTAATTACTCTTGTACTTTTTCTTTGACCAATTCATCAAGTAGTAGTTGAGAGAGTTTATAAAATGGTACTTTGTACTTTGGGGTACATGCATAGACCCGTCGCTATACAGTTATGATCACGATCATGTCCAGTCATAGCTTTAAGCTCTCTTCATCGACCCCATGGGGGCGGGGGGATCCGGTCCTTCAGTTTGGGAATTAATATATGATGATCAAAATGTGTTGAAATGGTTCAAATGGTTGGCAGAGTGGGTAGAATTTCCATTTCTGTGCGTTTCAAGCATTTTTGGCCGTCGCATCCAGCCAATCCAGCGACAGTAGAGTCGGTCCCGTTGGGTTTTACCTTCAGTGTCATGTGTGGATTAGAAGATACAAGCAGTGGACAGAGTTGAAAGATAGAAAAACAGCGCGGTGGTTGAGCAGACAGCTTCATTTCGGTTCCTCCCCGGGTCCCTCTGTGGCTCTCTGAGAAGATGTGCGGCGCAGGAACCATATTTCTTAACTCTCGGAAAGTAATGTGACGTCCTGCGCATGAAAAATCCTGAGCTTGCCAAACACACACACGCACACATACGCACACATGCACATAAAACACCAACCTACCACCACAGCTTGTTGTGTTGTAAATCATTGCCCTCTCGCTGGTCTATTAAGATATGGAAAGCTCCACATGGGATTTATACAGTCAATCTATTTTACTGGTCTTTGGTCTCGGCGCTGCCATCAGGTTCGTTCCTTAAGTGTCTTATCAGTTAAATGCAGCTGTGATGGACCATGTGTTCAATGGCAAATGTGAGTGTGACTTTAGCATGAAGAGAGAACTAGTGTATTAGTGCTAAGTGTATTTAACCGAATGTACTATAAGAGTGTGCATGGAGAGTGAATATGCCAACACCCGTTCCTGAGTGACTTGTGCAAAGAGAAAATAAATAATACACTTCTATTCTGGCTTATAAAGAGAGAAACAATTAAATTATTTAGCAAATTTGGTTGAATTTCGTCTTCATTTCTTGCCTGTAAAAAGAAATCGTCTATATGTGTCCAACCTCTGGAGTTCTGACCAGGAATAACAGATCATCATCATATCACAGACGCAGACATTTTCATGTACCTCATGTGGAATACAATTGTCGTCCTTTCACCCACAAAGATCGATTCAAGAACACGTTCATGTCCGGGGGAGTCAATATTAATGTTTACTTGAAAGAAAAATTGCAAAGCACCACCAAGAATACAGTCACAAACAAACGAGTGTACCTTTCTTCCTCTGTGAGGGAGTGGATATTTTTTTCACTGTAGCTGCAGCAATAAAGATCACGCCAGGTCCTGGGTGAGAGAGCCCATTACTCTCCCCTGTGCATTAGTGAAATATACAATAAGAGTGAAGAAAAAGGTACCAGAGCTAAATCTCATTTCTTGAAAGGGTGTTGCGTCACTGGATTGCGTATTTGCACAGCCTACAAATTAACTGAATAAATCCAATGGAGCAGAAACTCTCACAGATAGTTTGACTATTTGTAATTGATTTAAACACCTGGCCATGATTAGAAAGTTTAAGTATCTGACTTTAGAGTATTGTGAGTCTACATGTCTTTAGCAGCAACTGAATGACTACAAGTTGAATATCAATGCCAAACTATTGCAACTGCATGGTTCACAATAGAGTCCTCTCTGAATTTCAAGATCAGTTTTTGTTATTATTATTGAGAAACAGTTAAGTTCAGTTAACCTTGGGTCATACAGTAAAAAGTATTCAATAAGATGATAAACAGTATACATGGTTCTCGTACAAGGACGCCACGTGTTTGCGTGTCCACAGGCTAAAATCAATCTCTCTGCTGCTAGCTTCTTTCTACCGCATTTTTGTGGGAGAACAATATCGCCCCGAACAAAGGTTCACGTGGGTTAAATAGTCTCAGCCGCTGGGCTTATGGCCTCTCCTTCGGCTAGTCGGAACCAGTGTATCTGTATATTTGATATGCCCTCAGGCACCTCGTGGCTATTGTGACTAGCTCCACGAAGTAAGCTAATCGTAAAGTAACCAGAATTGACGTCCAGAAAGTTCCTTTTGCCCATGAACTCACGGACTGAGAATGTTTACAATCCACCTTAAAGTCCACTAAATCGGCTTCATCTACTGTTTACATTTATATTAATATGTTCAGCTTCATATGTATTCGGTTTGAAAACAATTTAACAGATTGTTGGTTTACTGTCAACTGCTTAAGGATGTATTATTGTACTTACAAAGGCCTGTGTTTTGTGTTATTTTTCAGTTCTACAACAAATATATTTTCCCACATTAAATCTGCCAAATACAACAATCGAGAATGTATTGTCAAGCTTGCTGTTTAGCTGAAGAATAAGTTGTTTACAACAATCTTTAGTGAGAACGGTAGAGTTAGTTTCTGGTTACGTGTAAACAACCGGCAGTAACACAGCATGCTAACGGCTAATGGCTTCACGGGAGGCGCATCCTCCCTCAGGTAAACAGTCCCACTCAGAAATAGTTCCCCTACTTCCGGTAGTTTCTCTACTTCCTGTGAAGCGACCAATAGTTCCTCCTGGGAACAGAAGTTTACGACCTCTCTACGTTCAGCCTCCATTTTTCACGTGTTTTATTGGAGACGCCAAGTGGTGAAGAATGGAATTACATTGTCCCTCCTCTCTTACCGTAGTTAGTATGCTGCAGCTACGTTCCCCCTTTACTTGTAGCCTTTTAAGGTCTAAATCTGTAAATATTTATGTATGTAGCATGTAAGTATCCACTACAATATATTATCTATCTATATATATATGTAGCAATATATGCTAATCACGATTAGCATTTCCTTATTACAATCCAGGTTCAAATTTGCTTAAACTAGTCAGGGGAGTCATGTTAATGGATAGTGGTCATTTATGGCATGATGCTCAATCATAATTGTATATTCATGTATATGTATGTGGACAGTTTGTCATCCCAGAATATGTTTCCACAGTTTTACAAAATCCGGAAAGATTTGCACAAAAAACCCTCCACTCCGGATTCCTGAGACTTTATTTCATTGGTCTGCTGTTAGCTATTTGCTAAGCTAATTTACAGAGGCAAAAGCAGAATAATGATAAATATATTCCATTTCAATTTAGTTCCAATAAACAGTGACTTTCTTTGTTTTCCCAATACATTCTTCATGATATCCTTCATAACGTCCATTATTAATCATCATATCCTTCTTATCTACTGTCATTTAAATATCAACAGTATTTATATACATGTGCAAGTCAAGATAAAACTGTTACAAATATACAAAACTGTTTATGATACAATTTAATATAATGCAATCATAAACTACCGAGGATATTTTGAGGCTCGCATCAGAACAATACATTCTTAAGGAGAGCAAAATATTGCAGATATCACTGAACTGATTCAACAAATGAGTTCCCCAGTGCATCTTATCTCTTGCTTTACTGAAGCATTATGTTAGAGTCACACACACACACACACACACACACACGCACACACACACAAGAATTTTGAAAAATTGCCAATATGGAGTGCATCCTTGAGCGATGTCTGCTTATCAAAAGAGTGGATTTCCATGTACTGCAGTGGAACAGTCTGAATCAATCCTTTCATCTAATAACTGTTTACCACAAAGAGCTTCTGTATTTCTCTCAAAACTGTATCATTTCACTTTAATGTTTTCAATATTTTAACGTGTATCTGTGGTGTTTCACCTGTAAATCAGGAAGTGGCTACATTAATACCATCAAGGACCGCAGTATTAGCAGCAATGTTCACTTGGTCCCTTCTTTATTTATATCAAATATTAAATAGAAACTGGTATTCTAATTCTAGATTTCTTTTCATTCATTCACACATTTATTTTCCATGGATGAAGCATCTTTGCCTATTCCTGTAGGCACGTAAACAATTCACTGGCGGTTTTCTGGCAAATAATGTATTTCCCTCGGCAGACGGAGAGCAGTAAATACAATCTTTGCAATCGCAAAAACAGATCAGACACTGAATTAGATTGTCAAACCGTGTCACATAACAAAGCATACACACATGTGCACATCACCCCACACCATTCAAACAGAGGAAGAGGGGCTTTCTGTCATTCTGTGCAATCGATTAGGTTATAGTAATGTACAAAACAAAGTATATATTTGAAGCCCTCTCTGACGGCCTGCTTCCTGTTTGAGAGGATGGAGATGACTCCATCTCATGCCCTTGTGTCTATAAGCAAACGGGTACGTTTTAGGATACACTGAGCACCTATCTCCTCTCTCTACTTATGGATGATTTTATATCTCTCCATCACACATTAATAACTCCTCCCCGGAGTCTTTGTGACATCACGTCTCGTAGGGTCCATTGGACCTGGCTGGGTCCGATGCCTCCTGTCATGCCACCCCCTCCCCCGCTTTCTGGATCGTGGTCCATGCCTACTACGAAATACTACTGAATACTACTGTAATTTGTGATATTGAGCTATATAAAATAAATTGAATCGAATTGAATACATGCTGAAGAAGCATTTCACGTGACAATATCTATATATATAATAATATCAGATCCTTTATAAAAAATGCTGCACCATTAGACGCCATTCAAATATGTTATACCGTCCATATTCAGTTGTAAATAAAAAAGTTGATTATAATAAAGTAGCCTTTACACAACAAAATGGAGAAAAAATGAATGCCTTTTTACTTACTTCAAAGTTTACTGGAAATAATGTATTTTTCTCCGTAGAGACGGAGCCGTAAACACGATCTTTACAAAGGATCTACACATGGCATTTATTTGTCATATCCCATAAATCATTGTTTTATTGCTCGGTAAAGAACAAACAAAAAAACAATCAAACCAGCTCTCTGATTGCTTCCTTCTTTCTTCTTTCTTGACACTTTCCTCATACTCATCACATGTTGTTGGCATCGTTGAAGTTGGCATCTCATGTGTATTTTTGTAATATAATTTTTTTCAGTTCATGTGCAAGAACACGGTTGCCGGTGGTAACTAAACACGTACCTTTATTACTGTGTGTTGTATAGATATATAAACAAGCTCTGAAGGCCGACACAAACTCTGCCTCAAGCTGAGATAATGTGGCCTAATAATCCATATCAAGGTCCATTTTATAAATAACAATGATATTATCCATTCACCGCCCACTAGTCCACCCTTTCCAGTATGGATAACCTTCATGGACCACTACTGCAGTACTGTGAACATGAAGATGAACATGTACTACCAACATATTTTACAATATATAAAGTACATCTGAAAACTTCAACAATGTGGTTTTCAGTTGTACTTTATATATTGTAAAATATGTGAGTATTAAAGGGTTTGCACAAAATATTTTTTTATAGAAGAGAATCCATCTGTGAAGTTTTAAAAAGTGATATTTCTGTTTCTTTAAATAAAGGATAGGGTGAAGTGTGTAAATGTATATATATATATATATATATATATATATATATATATATATATGTATGTGTGTATGTATATGTATGTGTATATATATATATATATATATATATATATATAAATATATATATATATATTAAATCACAATACTCTGACTTTATGATGTTATGTCCATTGTTTTATTGTCCTCTAGGTGTTATGTCTATGTATTGTCTTTTGTCTTGTAATAAAATTTTAAAAAAAGGAAAAAAAAAGTGATATTTCTTTTTGTGAAGTGAAGCGGAAGTCCAGACATTCCAGAGCCTTTTCATGCTATGGGTCTATGTTCTAGATGGGTGTAGGTCACACGGAAGAAAAGGAAACGCCAGAGATGAAACGGACAGTAAAGGGTATATGCAACAAAGAAGAGGTCAAAGGTCATGCTGACGACATGTAGGACCGACACAAAGGAGACACAAAGAGTAAAGGACAGGACACAAGGAAACAAGACAGGACCGAATGAATTAATAATGTTTACATACTACTCATTCATAGTGGCTAAGCTTTGAAAGATGTGTAATACAATGCAGATGATATTGTTTGCAAGTGTTCAAAGGAGATTTTCTTATTGGAGGAATTAGTGTGACATTAGCAGTTAAAGTGATGCGCAGCCGGATTGCACTCTAAAATCATATCACCACCAGACATGCAATTAACTAAGGATTTATGGACGCCTGGGTGGTCAGTTGTCTTGCTGGGCTCAGTACTTCATCTTGTCATGGAGGTATTTATGGCTCGCTGAATGCTTCCAAAAGAAATGTCTTTATGTGAAACAGTTGGAAAACATGTGGATGACATGCAATCAATTTAAGCAGTGTCCCCTGCAATGTGTTTTTGCTTATATGAATTTATTATGGAATAACATAACTCACAAAAGACACGGATGGCATATAAAAACAAAAAAGTCGGATTCAGTCAGGGTTTTGTGTGAATATGAAATGTCAGTAGAGGCGATCCTACTGGATTTAATAAAGCTGCACATAATCAATATGAATAGCCCCTAGAAACAGACTTGCATATTAATAGCCAATAAGCTTATAACCTGTCACCTGTTATATTGATGTTTTTCTTCCTCCATCAGTAATTATAATTTTAGCAAAAAGATAGAGACAACTAGAACGGGCACTCAGTAGAGCGCACACCTTCACCGCAGTCACTTTTTTTGTACTTGGTGTGAGAGTGTGGGGAGATTGATGTCATGTGATCATTTTGGCATTAGTTGCATGCCAATTGGATACAAATTTGATCTACGGTAAAAAGAAGATAATAATAATAATAACTTTATTTATATAGCACTTTTAAAAACAAGGTTTACAAAGTGCTCTACAGATAAAAAAAGCATAAACACAACTTAAATGGCGGCAAACAAAAAAAGACCATACCATAAAAGCATTGAATACAACTAAAACCAAACAAATAGGCAATTAAAATAAAAACATAAAAGGACGACATCACTTAAAAGCAGTTCTATAAAAGTGAATTTTAAGAAGTGATTTAAAAGAAGTTATTGATTCTGCCAGCCTTATTTAAGATGTTGACCTTTTCATGACCTTGACATTGACCTTTGATCCGATCGTTCCTTAAATCGAATCAAACAGTCCCCGGATAATAACCAATCATCCCACCAAATTCCATGTGATTCGGTTTAATACTTTTTGAGTTATGCGAATAACAAACATACAAATAAATAAATAAATACACAGCGATCAAAACATAGCCTTCCGCATTCTCGAATGCGAAGGTAATAAAAGAAACCGCCGTTACACGCCAGGTGAGAATACCGACTTCCCCAAAATGCCATTTGAATTTTAATTTGTTCTCCACTAAAAGCCTTTTGTGCATTTGTCTTCCAAAAATGTTTGATTCGTCGTTTCTCTCCGGGCCCTCTGCTCGGTGGCTGGTTTGAAGTGCTTTAAACTGCCGTTCCATGGTATGTTCAGCCAATTTGCTGTGACACCAATTCCAGTAGCGCTAACTATCCATTAACCTTCTATTTATATCGTGACATTTTAAGAATAGCTTTGCAATAGCAACAGACCGGTTCATCTGCCAGCCTGTTGGAGGCATTGTTGTGCACTTGGCACCGAAACAGAACCTGTTCATATTTAAATGTGCACACATTTTAATGTTCAGATTCATGTTTATTTCATCAATGAAGGGCGATTTTTTTTTTTCATGCTCAGAGGAATCTGAGCCTCAGTCTGGTTGAACCATTGTACACTGTTTTGTTCTATGTGAACACAACATTGCTTTTTTTTTAAACATAGTCCTCTTAGAAAAGGTATTAAATCGAATTATTATTCATTTTTTATACAAGCAGAGTTGAATTCAAAATCCAATTAAAATCAAACAAAAAATAGAGCAACAGTTACTGCGACAGCAGATGAATAGTGAACAGATTGTTTTCTTTAAAACCTGGATTTGAAGTTCAGTGAGCGCAGGAATTGCTGAAGCTTAGCGACTGAACTCTTCTCTTCTTTTACCCGACTTCCTCAGTGAGCGTTCCACTCGGGAGCGACATTCGCCACGTCGCCACCCTGGATGTGATCCTGTCAGCTGTTCAACCTGCTGCTGCAGCCATCTGTCAATATTTGTATTGGAACTCGTGATGAATATTAACAGGTGATTTGCCCTCCCTCACCTCTTCAGTTTCTAGAGTTTGTAGGCTCTCACGATCTCATAAAAAGATGAACACTATAGTTAAGATGTTACGATATACAGTATATAGAAAGATAGATAGATAGATAGATAGATAGATAGATAGATAGATAGATAGATAGATAGATAGATTTTATGCAAGTTGCAAGTATTAGAAATCCTGTGACTAGAACTCTTTGGATACATTTTTCATATCTGACGGTTGGACCAAATTTATGGTTGACAACATTGACTGGCAAACAGTGATGAGGTGATGCATGGTTGATTTGATTTTTTCTTATAACTTACTATTTAAAATTGTTTTTAATTGTTATACTTAATAAATTGTATTTATTATTATTATTATTACTTATTTACTTAATTATTTTTGAATGATTATTTTTACTTATTTACTTGCTTATTCTATTTTTTATTTTTTATTTTTTTTATTTTATTTACTTTCTTACATTTTCTTAAATTTTTCCATATAGCCAGGCTTGGCCAGATACATGCTGAATTTATTTGATCCTTCCTTACTTACAAAGGATTTAATTGTTGTCAAACTTTAAAAATACCAAAATAAAATACTAAGCATAAAAAAAGAGTGTTTTAAAAGTAACCCCCGATGCACCCTTTTCCTAGCGCCCGTGTGTCTACCTCTTCGTTGGCCTGTAAAGTATTACTTATATACAAATGCCGTCGCGCTCGTCTGTTCGTAAAGTAAACTAAAACGTATCGACGAGCCCACAGACTTCAACAATCAAACCCTCCATGATTGATTGATAAAACGACGGGACGGAAAAGCACTTTAAGAGTGGAATTCAAATCAAATCAAACGTCCCTGAGCAAACAGCATGCCATGTTGGAGCCATTGATCACAGACCCCCCCTCCCCCCCATGCTATGTGGTCAAACTTGAGAAAGTTTCCCCTTCCCGTTTTCCACTCAGATAATACACTGAGCTAAGGACAACCGGCAAAGAGCGTGAATCGATACCTCCATTTACGACATGAAAATTACCAGCGAAGAAAAACAAGCCGATAATCTTCCGACCGTCGTTCCCCCTGTTGCAAAAAGGCTAAATCAATCACTGGTTGGATTTCATACAATGGGCACCGCGGAAATCACGATTATTGATCACGAAGGGTACATCCTGGTAGCGGAGCGTGTTAACAAACATACAAGCGCTTTTGTTTCGTCAACCTTTATTAACTTTCTGAAATGTGAGTTTTTTCGTAGAGCGCGGAAACCAAACTCCCCTTCTTCGTGTGATGCTCAATTTTCAAGTTAATAAATAAATCCATAGAGATTATTACTTTGGGTTTTGATTATAAGATGCAGCGATGCAAATTACATTTTAAATTAGGGAACAATCTAATGAAGAAAAAAGAAAATCGTTTGATACAGAAATGAAAGTGATAGTTAGATTTAAAAATAAGATACTGTGACTATCAGGATGAATAATACACAGGCTATTTGTATTCTGTCTACAACTTTTTCTCATCATTTTTCTTTTATTGGCAGATTTGACGATACATTGTGGTTGTTTCAAGTTTATTGACATACTATTTAAATGTAAATGAGTTCATTTGTTGTTATAAAATGTATGCGTCTTTCCCTGAAAATACGAGGGCTTTAACCGTGTTTACCGGATCGACTGAGTATACGTGTGTTTCAAACAATCCAATGCAAATCTATGCATGTCTATTGGAATGAACAATACATCAAGACACATTAGTGCTTGTAATTATGGGCTTTAGTCCTTTAACACATTTCAATTGACTTGTTATAAAAGGACAATTTAGTAAAGCTGGGCAGATATTGTGCATATATATTAATATCCTACATGGGGTCAACTCTGCACATCCAGGGGCATTTCGCTAAGTCCCGCCCTTGAACACAGCAACAACTTTAAACCTAGATTTTAGAAATAGACACTAAAACTATCACATTTATTCCAGGTTATTTTAGTAAACTGAAATAGTTTTCATATAATACAATATTGCCTGCGTAAAAATACTAGATTTAAAGTGAAAACATGTTATTCCAATCATATTTGGTTGTGATATAGGATACATGCCAATGCTAAAACTAAGATTACATGAAGACTGGACCAACCTGGAGGAGAGAGCAGGTCAAATAAAAAGGTTGAGACCAAATCAGTTTTCATAGAAGACATAGCGCCGTAATAATTTGATAATTTTAACAGTTAATTACTGAAATGCAACTAAACTCATTGTGAATATAATAGTTTTATAAACTTCATTGTCCTTATAACCTGCTATTATCTATGTTTTGACATGTTTTTATTTATTTTTTTATTTTTTTATTTTTTTTATTTTTTTTAAGGCTATATGTGCTGCTGGGGGATGTTTTAGGACACACTGAGCACCTCTCTCCTCTTCTCTCTCTCTCCTTATGGATGAATTTCCATCTCTCCATCACACATTATTAAGTCAGCTTCCTCCCCGGAGTCTTTGTGACTCCTCGTCTCAGAGGGTCCATTGGACCTGGCTGGGTCTGATGCCTCTGGTCCCACCCCCTCCTCTCTAACTCCTTCTTTAGTGGATTGTGGAGGTCTGGATTGTGGTCCATGCCTACTACTAATATGCATAAACTAGATTATGTAACTCTGTAATGATTCCTTCTGGTCACATGACATCTATTGCTTCAGTCCATCCTGCAGAGGGATCCTCCTCTGTTGCTCTCCTGAAGGTTTATTCCCTTCATCTACTGAGAGTTTTTCCTGATCTGATGTGAGGTCCTGAGACAGGGATGCCGAATGCGTACATATTGTAAAGCCCTCCGAGGCAAATGCATAATTTGTGAGTTGGGCTTTATAAAATACACTGAATTGAATCGGTGTCTGTATTGGTGAATAGAGATGGTGTAACATACTTGAAGGCCGGATGATGCAGTGTTGCTGTTATGGACCTGAGAGTGTGCATGAAAAGGCAAATGGATACAACCAATGCTTAATTCATCTCACATTGATACTTGTTGGTCTTTATGGGTATTTAAATCCTAATATTGTTAACTGAAATGCTTCTCTGGCATCCCGGTTGGCAATAATGTAAAAGATGAATTGGGACGCACATTTAGCAGAAATATATTCTGTGAAAACTACTTAGGAAGTACATTTTCCATCCGATTTAGTATTTCCAGAAATGGCCAGAAAGAGATGTCCTAACTTAATTTGAGTAGCATAGTCCGCTGTCGGGAGGGGTGGACATACTGTTGTGTAGGTGTGTTTTGTGAGAGAGTGAGGAAGCACCCGTGACTCAGAGACATCCCCCCCCTTCCCGTGACTCAGAGACGTATCAAGACTTTGCCTTTGGGACCGATGTCACGCAAAGCCAGTAGAATAGATGTGGCACTTTCAGTATCATGCACCTCCCACTCATCATGCTTCACTGCTATCTCATCCCCCCCCCCCCACACACACACACACACACAGATAATGGCCGCGCTCCTGTCTGGTGCACGTATGTATGTACATGTGTAAGTGTGCTCACACACGCACAGAGAGAGAGAGAGAGAGAGAGAGACCGCTCGCCCTTGAAATCTGCGGCGTTTCTCTGAGCGGTGGTCACATCGAGGTACACGGCGAGACAAAATGCAAAGTAAAAGAAAAGCGCCGCTGCGTGATAAAAGTTTAATAATAAAAAAATTAAATTAAATCACAGCAAGTTACAACTTCTTCCAGAAACTGAATGAAATGACCTCCAGGGCACAAAAAGGTGCCGAGTGGAAAAACCATTACGTTACGACCCGAGGAACACCACAATGCAATATTTATTCTAACCAATGAAGCCAGTTTATTGAAATATGATTATTTAATGTTAGGGACTATGCTATCTGATGCTTGACTCAGAAAGGTAATCAATGTTAATTTACGGAGAAAAAAAATACAAGAATTTTTGCCATTAAAATGTACATTAATTACCGTGCCGTATTTACCTAACCATCTGAAGAGTAATCCAGTTATGTGCACTGCAAAAATTCTGCCTCAAAAAACAAGGAAAAAAAGTAATAAAATGAGGGAATATTACTTGAAATAAGCCACATTATCTGCCAACAGAACAGGAAAATTTGACTTGCCAAGATTTCTTAAAACAAGTGAAATGCTCCAACATTAAAACTGCCTTGTAAGAAGAAATATCTTGTCAGTCAAAAAAACAAGCATAGATTGCCTTAATTTGAGATATTTCATTTTACTTAGATTTTAATTTTTGCAGTGTGGTATGTGTTGAAAATAAACAATTTATAAAAGTGGAGAAGTAATACGCAGCATCACTCTGGAGATTTATGACCCTCTATCGTGGGTTTTTAAATGTCATATAAAAGGCACAACTAGTAAAAAGAGTTTTAACGCTGCGGCAAAAGTCTCTCCCGGCCCGATCGGCCAATCACGTAATCCTCCGACCCCCAAAAAACGATCCGGTGACTTCAAACGGAGAGAACGTATTCTGATGACTTTTCAGAAACGGCACAATTTCAACAATCTTGTCTGGAAGAACGAGAGCCCTCCATCGTTTGACCTCCCCAAAAAAGACACCTGTTAACTTCGAAGTGACAAACGATCTTCCCGTAACCTTTACCACATGTTTGTTAGGATGAAGAAGCTTTACTTTTTTTAAAGTCGGTCCAGACTCTGCGTGGACTCTTACTTACAAAACTTTTTGGGGACTGTGCTGATTAGTCCACAAGTGGTAACGTCACGTAAAGACTCTTTTTACATTACTTGTAACATTGCGTTATTACGCCATCAGCTGATCTAGACGACGTCCACTCTTAACCCTCCTGTTACCTTCAAATGTACTAACATATTTTACCCTTGGGGTCAAGTTGACCCCAGCAATTAAAACCTCCAGAAAATGATCAGAATTAATATTGTTTCCCAAGTTTAAGTGTCAGGTACTGTATGTGTGTTTGTTGACTATCTAAACTGCCTTTTAAATATATAAAAAAGTTGATATTTCTTATATGTTTTACACAGTGAAAAACAGCCTGGGGTCAATTTGACCCCAAAGAACTGCTTTGTGTTCAGGAAAGTGAAAACATCTCATCATGTGAATTTGATGTTTTCCCAGTTGTCCCCAATAAATAAGGAGAAGTTGTGAAATATGAAGCAAAAAAAAAATGATGCCAATAATTTATTTAGAGACGTCAAACATTGAATGGGGTCAAATTGACCCCAAAGGTAATAAGAAAGTTAAGTGGCACAATTGTGGGGGGGGGGGTTCTGTCAGCTCTCCGCCTCTTGTTTATCCTGGTTCAGGATCGAGCCAGATCGTCAAAGACTATGCACGATTCCATTTTGTGGTACCGATGTAATAAGGATTATTGTTGAATTCGGAATTAGTCCCTCCTGATTGATCTGTCCATAGACGTCCGTGGAGACGTCAGTTTGGGAGTATTACCAAGGCTTGAAGCAAAGTGCTTCAATTAAACCCAAACCCGATTGATCGAGGCATCGGATGAGACGATGCCTCGTCTCCTCTCCCCAAACACGGGTCTTCTCACCGATGCTATTTGCTGAACAAACTCGGTGGCTCCGGCGCTCAGCCTTTCCCGTGGCCTGCCTTCCATTGTGTGTTTAACAAGGCGAGTTTGAGATGTATCCGCTCCCCGCTGCGCCCGGAAATCTGGGCTGAGGAAACAGTTCACAGGGTCTCAGGAAGATAAGATGGCAAAAAGAAGAAGAAGAAGAAAAAGATGACAAATAAGATAGGATCTGGTGCGACGATGAATAAGAGAATAAAATAGAATAGAATAGAAATATGCTTTATTAATCCCCATGGGGAAATGTTTATTATTTTTTTAAATTATTTTTAATAACAGGCGTTACGGGATAATATTTAATATTTATCAACGAGGTCATTTTTGTGTACGAAAAAGATAATTCTGGGTTTATTGTCCCTGGGAAGCACTTCATGACAAATCAATTATAATACGACCGAAAAACAGAAATCGGACTTAATATTTTGAATGACATTTACAATTATTATAACGTGATTAAACCGCATGGTTATATTTAAGTCCCTGCGGAGTTCCAAAACAATAGCACTGATGAGCTGTGGAGTCACGCCTGACTGATTCATGGGATGTTTATTTCTAATTCCTCTGAGAGAAAAATTCCAATGAATGGATTTCGCCGGTGTCCATTTCTCTGCTCTGGTGTTTCTTTAGTCACAAGGACGTGTGTGTGTTACACACTATGAACACCAAGACAGGCTCACATTAACAGCTGCGTCGCATCTTCCCTGTCTGAGTAATGCTGCTCTAACTTGCTTGTTTTAGACAATAATTACATTCATTGTGAACAGACAACCTACAACTATACATCCTCACACACTGCTGTTTATATCTGTCACGGGACACAACATGTACAGTAACTATATCATTTTAAATGGAACAACACAGTTCTCAGGCCAGGTTTCTGACGTTACGATGGCGCTAAAACGCTAGCGCGATTAGCATCCTTTAGCTAATGCTGCTAGCCTTAGTTAGCTGTCTTCTCTTTCAGTATTAAACACTTAATAATTAGCTAAATATAGCACACTGCGTGTCTTATGCTGGTCTAACGTTCTTGTTTTAGAGTAGCAATGCTGCTACTTTAGGTGAAAGCAGGTGAGTTTTAAGTTAACACAAAGCGTTTAAAATGATAATAACCAGGTAATAAGGATGTAACTAACACAATATAATACAATAACAATTCTGACAACAATGTTAGCCCTTAAAAGGACCAGGGTGCCATACGTGCATGACACATAGGCCAGGCAATGGTTTCACACCAGGGCTGCTGACTTATTGCTAGAGGCAGGAACATCATGAGAAGTACTCCATGAGAAGTAAAGCAAATAAGGACAGTTTGTCTAATTATTACTTATTTAAACTCTCCTTTGGCAGCTTTAACTTCCGCCACTGTAAGACTGTGAATACAAAGCACCGTCGCAAATGTTTAGCGGAAAGGAATTATACATATGTCTGTGAAATAAAAGATATTTGAATATTTTTTTGTGAGTAAAAGTCGGTGCGAGGAACATTCTCAACACAAACGTATAGGCGACCAGTTACAAAGATTTCAGTCATCTTGTAAGTCCGCACACAGCGAGGGTTTGGCTTATGAAACATAGGTTTTGGGTATTCAATTCAATTAAATTTTTCCAATTTAATTTGTATAGCTCAATATCACAAATTAAATGTGCGTCAATGGGCTTTACGTATAATATTCCTATCATCAGAAGTTCCTCAGAAGCCAACCTGGTCTCCTAAAAATGACTTTCCTTTGTAACAAATCTACACAGTAAATTACCTTTATGTTTTCTTACGACGTTAAGTGTATGTAGAGAAGTGGTCCGGGTGGATGGGTGTGTCCAACGAATATAGGACTTTAACCCAGGATAGTGCTGTTGGTGTTTTCCGTGTGAAACCCAACGTGAAATACTTATCTACCTGAACCTTGAAGTGGCAGAAGCACGACGACCACACAAAAAGGTAGAATTATAGCATTATCCCATCTGAGTCAATTACTATATACTTATATAATTCAAACAATACAACTTTTCAAACATGACGCAACTGATAATTAATTAATACAAACGCCGTGTGCATGGCACTAAACTCTCCAATCCTGCACGGTTCACATTTCATCCACTTAGAGACCCCATTAAGCCTTTTTTTTTATTTCGCCACCCGGAGTTCCCGTCAAACTGACTTGAAATGTCAAACAGTGTAAACTCTCCTTTGGAAATGAGCAGAAGTTCCTTGAGAGTGACAATGGAGAAAGCCCTTTGATACAGAGGGAAGCTAAATGTCACGATGAATGCATAAATACAGCCTGACTGCCTTTCATCGCTCCATCAATCTCCCGTTCCTTTGATTTGCATCGAACAGCCCTTGTCAAAACGATAATCCTTTTTATGTTTGTTCTCCTCTTTGCAGTGCCATACGCGGCTTGTCATATTACCTTCGAGTAATGCTTCGCTGACTTTCTTCTCTCTTTTTTTCTTCTTCTTGTTTTATGCGAGGAAGTGGATCCAAATAAGTGCAACCGAAAAAGAAATCAGCCGCGGAGTTTTCATGTGTGACAAAACGATTATTCATAAGATTGTTTTTACTTTCATCAGCAATGTTAAATGAACACATTTTTACTTGCGTTAAGGAACTATTTGATGTTCCGTTTTCTCATTTTGTCATATTGCTATATGCCATGAATAAATGTGCAATTGTGTTGTATTTTTAACCCTTGGGACTTATCTTCAAACACTGTCTCTTCTCTGATTCGCAGACTGGAAGTTTCTCCCTTACCTTTCTGATCAAAGCGCATTAAACTTATATTGAGCTATGTGCGCCAACCATTACCTCATTGGTTTCTGTTAGCCGTGCTGGACAGTGGTCAGGGTTAGAGCTGACATAAATCATCTTTACAGTCTCCTGTAACCTGGAAGTGTTTGCATGATGCCAGGTAGCCCCTTAAGAGATGTTTGCTGGTATTACAAACTTTGAATATTTTCGCTTATGCACTTACACTTCGATGTTCAATGTCGTATTCAGCCGAGCTCCTGCCCCCTGCTGTTTGTACTTAGACCATCTGATGACTTCTAAAGCCCTAAATGGAGAGGGATGGGGGTTAGTTGATCATGTTTATTAAGTCCGCCCGGCTCTTCATGGGCAGAATCGTGCTCTGCGGCAGCCTACAGGAATGGTGTGGCGTGAGGCTGAGTAGATGTGAAATGTGGGCACAAGCTGTGGGCGAGATCCACTTCCTCCGTCTCCATGGAGATGACAGGGAGACAGGAAGGCCTCGCGCAGGCCAGGCCGTCGCTAATTCGAGACGGCAGCGGCAGTCAGAATAGCTGCCATCTAATGATAATGTGTCTGAGGAGGTCATTGCCGGTGACAACGGAGCAAAACATCTGTTTGTAGCAGGGATGTGAAATACCTTGTATCATTTTCTGCTTGAAAGAACTTTGTCCTCCGCCATCTGCCTGCAATGTAACATTTATCAGTGACAGAGATTCACAAAAAAAGGGACCATCTGCTTATGAGAGAAGGTCATTTGCCTCTATTTGTACCGTGTGACAATGGGGTCTCCCAGAATTGGTCTATGGAAACGGTCCTCGCCAGACAAAAGAACTCCGCTGGCCTCTTACAATTAGCTACGTTTGCAATTACACGAGCGAGGTCCTTCTGCCGAGGAGGGTCAGGCAATAGAGCCAAAAGCTACCAAGCTTATGTTTTTTTATTATGTCAGCCAAAATCCTACAGTCATGAAATAATGACTGGGTTTCCATGGGGTGAAAGGAGGAAGTGCGATTGTGTGTTAGATCCTCAAACAGTCAGGAACCACCTACTTTTAAAAAGTTGTAATTCAACAATTGTAGTCATTTTGAAAAGCGGCTCTAGTGTTGATGATATAAACGATGGCCCTTTTTAATTTCTGTGGTGATATGGGGGGTTCTCGAAGAAGAACACAGGACAAGGCATGTTGAGAGCAGCTATCACACCCTATCACAAAAAAACAACCTTAACACAACAACAAAAAAATCAAATCGGATCTGACTTGATAGAACGTCTTGACAATAAAAACAAAAAGTCTGTTCAATCAAAGCAGGTTGATGTTGTCCATATGGTGCATGCCATTCCTTTACCTTAATTGGTGTTTATGAGAGACCACCATTTCTGTGATTCTTACTCACATGACACACCTGTAGCTTACAGTACTATTTGAAAAATATTTTTTTTGACCACAGGCAAAAACTAGTGTACGGTCATTTCGGTTGGACTTGAAAAGCCGGATACAGATACTGAAACGAGAAAGAAACATCATTAGGAGCCGACACTTTAAAGCGTCTTCGTCTTAAAGCTAACCCGCCCACTGGTAGACTCTTTGACAGACAGTGCACTCTCTATACAAGCAGCCCACTCGCTCCAATTGGCATATTAATATGACACGACAATGTCTAAGTCATGTTGCGTGCTATAAGAAAGCCTTTTGTGCTTCTTACTTGTACGGCATGCAGTCTGTACTGGCAGAGAGACGGCTCATGCTGCGAGAGTGGGAGACGTGGATGAGTCAAACAAACAAACTTCAAAAAGGACGATGCTTCATATTTTGTGCATTTGGGTATTTTACTTACTTCAAGTTGTTATTCGAAGCTCAACCATGAGGTGTTTTCTAGACCTAACTCAGGTTTGGTGGTACTGCGGATTTTATCTTTTTGTTTGTTGCCTAAAAGCAAAATACATGTTTTTTTAGGAAAAGGCACTGGATAAAATCTGTCTAAATTGAGTCAACCTACATCTTTGCTGGCTGTGTGAATTATGGCGGGAAAATTGTCTTTCTCACTCACTACTCCTTTACATTACATGTCATTTAGCTAACGCTTTTATCGAAAGCAACTTACTGTACATTATGTTACATTCATACGCCGTAGACACAGCTACAAGGAGCAGTTCAGGGTTATGTGTTTTGCTCAAGCACACATTGACGGAGGCGGAGATTGAACCGCCAACCACCTGATTGAAAGACGGACCTGCTACCCACTGACACTCATTTATTTATAGATGTTTTGTCGTTTGAATAATGAAAAACTTCTGGAAACTAGTAAACTTCTGTAACATATTTCCGTGCCAATTGTCTTCTGAGTTAAGAGACCGCCCCTAAAATGTTGCTATTGAGGCTTTCACAATGTTCACCACTAGGCCTTTAAATGACACACTAAAAAAGCCTAAAATATGTTCCATGACATTTGTATTCGTCAAGTAATCTCTTGCTAATCATGGGCTATGAGATCCGGTTTGACCTGGCAATACAAAAACAGCAACGCATACACTGCATAGATTTTCACTTGGATTTATCACGACTCATTTTTACGATCTTTAAAAAGCCGCTGACAAAATAACCTAATTTTGGTGTGAGAGTATGCTCATCCTAATTTGACCACAAACGATGCTTTGTTGTCTTACAGATCTAACCCACAAAAACCTGTATGGAGTTAAATCTCTAAAAAAGCTTCTGCGGTATGAAGTTACATCATGCGGGTTCTGATTAGGATTGGAACCAATTCAGAAAATGTGAGAAGCAAGATCCAATCACGTTGCCGCCGCTTGACTCAGTCGGACACCCCGCTGTGAACCTGGCTCGCCACCGACCTGTGTGGAACGCTTGGCCAATGTGCTTTGATAAATGGTCTTTTCGACTCTCACATGCAAGCTGCCAACTGTTCTCCCTAAACTCTACTCGTCTTTGTATCCTGACATGTATAGGGTAAGGTTTCCTCAATGAGACAACCGCACTCTTTGCCTTGATCTCACGGTGAATCCAGCAGGGAATAAAGCCTGTCCCTCACGATGCCCATCACCATGTCATAGAAGTGTATATTTATGTGCTTGACCTTAATAGATGTGATTGGCTAACCTCCATTTAGCCCTCTTCCAGCATTCTGTCAATAAGTCAAGAGCGAAAAAAGATAATGGTGTGGCTGTTGTCATTTAAAGAGAACCATCACTAGGGGATAGAGGAATGGAAACATTATGTGAATGACACATTTTTTACTAATCCCTTTAGAGCTTCGGAGATACTGAGCCAACATTGTTCGCCTCGAACTGGCGGACTCATGTTTTGTGACGTAGAGGAGAAAGATGCTCAGAAGAGCGGCTGATGATGTACGTTCTGAACTCCAAATGTCTTCTATTAATATAATAAGAAGAGAGAGAACAGTTGAACAGGCAGACAATCTCGGATATAATCAACTCCTCATTTATATCACAAACCAAATCAAGGCTGGGGGTATTCTTATTCCCTTTCATTGAAAGATAAAGTCAACGCTGTGAATTTAATTAACTTCCAAATTGCATTGGTGGTCTTGCGAACATCTCCAAGAAATACGATGGATTCAACAGCTGTTTACGCTGCCATGCCATTCCTTTACCTTGATTGGTGTTTATGAGAGACCAACATTTTTGAGATTCTTACTGACATGTCACATGACACAACTGTAGCTTACGGTACTTTTTGAAAAATAACTATTTTGACCGGACTGTGACCTTACAAATCACAGGATGGTTGACTTTTATGGTCTGAAAGTTTTGCTTCAATCACTGATAAGAGGTTGATCACAGGTACTTCTAAGAGAGAACTCATCTGCTTATCTGAAGAACCTTCGCAATGAGGAGGTCTGGATCGTACCAACTATGCCATGGCCCTGTTGATGCTCCGCCCACTCCTCCTCATCTGCCTGATGGATCATGGAGGTCTGGATCATGGTCCATGCCTACGACCAACTATGCATACACTCTGTCTTACTCATATTCATTTGACTTGTTTCTTCCCTTTCCCGTGAAAGGGTTGTTTGGGAGTTTTTCTTGATCCGATGTGAGGTTCTGGGACAAGGATGTCTGTGTGTACAGATTGTAAAGCCCTCTGAAGCAAATTTGTGAGAATGGGCTATATAAAATAAACTGAATTTAATTTAATTGAAAAGACAATGGAGGCCTTTTTCTGGAGAAGACAAGAAACTGCTTTGGGCCGGTTCAGACCACATCCCCTCCTGTTACCGCCTGTCAATCTGTATAAATGACAGAGGCTCAGAGATGGATCTTTGAGCAGCTAATTGGAAATATGACTGGTGCTTGATTTCAACTCTGCACCTTTTTGCAAGAATAAATCACCTGAATGATGATTTTACCCCTGGTGTTGAGTAGAATTGTTCTAACAGTTAGTTACCTTACAAGTCCAAGACTAACCGTAACCTGTTGCCTAAACCCCAACGTTAACCACAACCAAAACATTCAGCTTCAAGGTAATATTATTTTTTAGCAGATGTTTTGTGGCTTCAGACACTAATTTGGAAAAATAATATAGTCCAATTAAAGACTCTTGTCGCCATGTTCATCAGACAACTGCACCCCACTGACTTCAATTAATTAGACGCATAAAGAAAACTCTCCTAAACGATCTTACGAATGACATTGCAACCGATAAAAAGTTCAGGGGGACAAGATTTTTGGAGGTTGCATTTGATAGTCTTGAAGGCACAGCTGTGGTTCACCAGTTAATTAAGCACAAACCATCCCTTTGCAAGTCATGAATCAAGATGTGGAGAAACTAAAAAGCTGTTTTAATCTTATCCCACCCCCCACTGGTATCTTTTCATGACTATGCTAAATCAAATATTTTAAAAATCCCAACCATAAAAAGACAAAATAGCTATCACCAAATAGCTTTTGTAAGGTGAATGCCTCTGAATACCCAATGTAACCATGGAAATATAAGATTCACTGTCATTTGAATCCCATTACTGCCACATGCTGTGACCCGACTTTGTTGAAAATATTGTAAAAGAAAATTGGAAATGCAATTTAATTTCGGGAGCCAGACCCGAAGATGTGCTCCTCCATGTTTATGAGCAACATGGGCTGCAAGACAAAAGAGAGTATGTCCCACAGGGATAGCCTCTCTGTTCTGTCTTCCTTTGTCTTCTTCTTTTCCAGCACCCTCCATCCTTCTCCTGAATACGTGACTCTCTTTCGCTCCGCGGAGACGAATGGAGGAGCGAAGCACAGCGAGGAGGCCACACAGCGACATTTTTATCTCTGTTGTGCTGACTCTGCTGAACCCTCCCTCTGAGAGGCTGATGAGGAGAAATGGCCTTGTGGAGGAGCCAACCGGGTGCATCCATAGCTGTCATCATCATCTGAATCCAGGACTGCTGAATCTGCAACTTTGGCCTCCTACATGGTTGGGAAATGACCTGTCTTTGCCCGCCTGACACCCTCTCCGTCTACAGCGGAGCCGCATCGCACTCCGTTCAGAACGCCACCACCCCGGATCAACCCTGTCAGCGCGGGTCAACGAGTTCTTTGTTTAGCGTTAAGACTGACATGGACTGACTTTATTTCTCATCCGTGCCTGTGCTTGCGGCAGAGGATGTATTCTGTCTGTTTTTTGGCGTCATTTTTCTCGGGCTATTTTTTCTTTTTTCCGAGAACCTTCTTTCTTACCTCTTCAAGCTGGAGAGCAGCAGATGCGTATTTTGCTCCGCAGCCAAGGCAGCCGGTTATTTGTATTTATATATGGATATTTATGTTTTGTTTATTCAAAAGCCAAAAGCCAGAGAGCAAGGACCCTAAATCATGTTCTGGCATACGCACCTAAAGAAACAGCCTGGGGGAAGAAAAAGCAACATGCCTCCGCAACTAATGTACATCTGTGCAGTCCATTAAGATTAAAAGCATTTTAATACTCGTACTGTTGGAGACATCATCATTCTCCATGAACACGGTGCAAAGCACGGTTCGGTTAAGGCTTTTCTCTGCGGTAAACCTATAACCAGCTTAGAGATTAAGCCTCTCACCTGGCTATTAGCCTATAAGCTCTTTGGTCCGCCTAATGATCCAGAACAGAACCACATACCTGGCAATAAATCTCAATCAGCATTGCAAGAACTGTCACAATTTCAAGCTACAGTATCAAAGAATGGCCTTTTTTTCCCCATTTGGGAAGGAGCTTGTCAAAGAATGGCTTTATCTCCACATCTAAATCTTTTTTTATTTGCCACCATGTTCGCCACATTAGCAAGTGCAAAGTCAGCAATTCTCTCGACATAGCCACGCAGATATAACACAAGATGAAACACAGCCTTGGACACAATGCTATCTTCTGATTCTGAGTGAGTGCAGCAGTATCTCCCTGACTAGTCCGCCGTGGTATTCACTGCAAAGCATGGTATGGTAAGCTGACTGCAGAGCAGCCGTGAGTCAGATTTGCCTTGTCAGCTCCCACCAGCTCTGAATGTCACCACCACTCTGGGGAAAGGGTGCTACAACTTCCAGGACCCAGACTGGACTGTAACTGAGATCATCCTCCCAGTCGGAAGATCTGCATTAGAGTCACAATCATGTCACTGTCCCTTGTCAAGATGCAGCCAGAGAACAGGTTGTGGAGACCCGGTATAGTGGGTGAGACAAGTCTTTAGAATAAAAGAAATACTAAAATGGCCCAGAACCCAAAGCAGTCTCCTAGAAATTGCAGTTATACCCAACCACAACCATCTTTGTCAATGTTTTGTGAGAAACCTTATAAGGAAAAGAAAATCTATTCATAGGGAGTTGAATGGGTGGATGGTAGATGTATGAAAGGTCAGGACGACTTTAACACTGCAGACCAGAGTTTGCAGTCTAGGTCCTATACATGGCTTAAGAAGCAACCTATCTTTGTTATGACTGTGGGTCAGTGGGTTGCATGACTGTCTTTTAATCAGGTGGTTGGCGGTTCAATCCCCACCCTAGCCGATGTGTCCTTGAGCAAGACACTTAACCCTGTAGCTGCGTCTACGATTTATGATTGTAAGTTGCTTTAGATATAAGCATCATCTTAATGTAATGGTGAAAGACCATAAATTCGGTTGAATGTTAATAGAGTATGTGTAGAAGCCGTTGCACTTTTTTATGTCTGTCTGTGCCATATATTTTTATATATATTGTTGATCATGCTATGTATTGTTGATATGATTTTGATGATGACGATGAGGATATGGCATTGATGTCAGAGGGCGTTGTATATATGTATGTCACCTGTGTACAGCCAGGTGTGTTTTGGCGAGAGAGAGGAAAGGGTTTATTATTTTTCAACCGCATTTAAGAACGCATGAATTGCTGAACAGTATTTAAGAGCATAAGACAAAGAGAGGAATTTATGAGTGTGAGTTTAATTTGTTCTGTTGCTGTTCTGCAAATAAAGGAAAATGTAAGGGACACTACAAAAAGCAGAATGCGCGATGATTTTACCGACCGCTCACACAGAACTGTTTGTCCTTTGTCGTGCTTCACTTTTTCAAACAAGAGCTGTGTACAGTAAAAACGTTCAATTATGCTTGAGTTGCTGAGATTGAATGTTGTATAGCGAGAGGAGATGTCAGAAAACAAATAATATGCATGTATTCATTAAAGCAATTTTTTGTAATAATGATACAAATCTAGACGCCCTTGCAATTCTTTTGAAATGTGCTTGCTATTGCATATTAGTTAAATTCATTAGGTCAGTCTCCAAGAAAATACATTTGTTCAGCACAACCGGCTTGCAAATTAAAATATATATAAATATTAGCTTTTCTCATTGGCAAGAAAAACATCAATGAGCATCAGCTTTACACCAGGTGCCCTTCATTACGACACACACATGCTGTGTAATTCATTTTGAGTGTTGAGTGCCACACACGGTCAGATCTGCCAACGCACAACATACTGTCATTAAAAAAGGTACAAGGGAGCTATTTCTTTTTTTTTTGGAGAGGGAGACCCATCACCCATGTCGAGACGAATTATAAATCATCTGTCCAATCATTGCTCGGGGGCAGGGAAATTGGTGGACGATCCTTTTTACTGGTTGTGCAGCACAGTCTGCACAGTCAATCACAAATGTAACTTAGTGAACGATCAATAACGGTCTCTCGCAGGCTGTCTAGCCCACTGGAAACTGTCTCAACGTGAACGGCTGTCACAGCGTGGTCTCGTCTAGGTTCTCTTCCCAAGCTGTGATAGGACACAGGAAGCAAAATTAAACAGCCATTACAAACACATTGCAATACATATAACAATGGGTTAACTGTATCATTTTTTTAGATGGATTTGTTCTCATAGAAGCATTTTAAATCTTCCGTTTAAAGCAGCACTTTTTAATAAAATACATTGCATGTGCCCATTTCACACATAGAGGAAGACACTTTTATGTTTTGTTTCAGAAACCATGTGCAGAAGTGAATATGGCCTTCATCCTTTAGATCAGGGGTGTCACACTCATTTTCACCGTGGGCCACACCAGCATCACGCCTGCCCTCAAAGTAACTGTAACACTGTATAAACTACTCAGACATATTGTTAAATAACTCTTTGCATTTGATTATTCTTTATTTGAATGTAGAAATATGGTAAAATAGAACATTTCTCTAATATTATAACATAAATCCATTTAATTTGAAACCTTCAAAATAAAAAGCACAGGATATTTGTCTTACATTTCCCTATAATAAAAGGTAATCAAATGTCTTTCAAGCCGTCAGGGGGCCTCATAAAATGATGTGGCGGGCCGGATTTGGCCCGTGGGCCTTGTGTTTGACAGCTGTGCTTTAGATAGTCCCAATGGATTTGCCACAAGTGTATTTCGGTGATTGTACCGCTCCATGAGCGCGATGAGGCGGGCCGAGTGTGCAGTCACTCCCACAAACATGCGTGGTTTATCTTTTCTGCACATGTTCATGGTGCAGATTGCCAGCTCCTCCAGCTCTGCACTGCACGCTGCGCACAAAGCGTTCCCCTTGTCACCGAGGTATTTACCACACCGCCTGTCTGCTCTGAACCCTCCTCGCCACCATTGCTGCAAAGCTCAAGGGTACACACGGGGGAATTCATTGTTTTTCCCCTCATTACTCAAAGATCATACTCGTGCTTTTGAATACTTTTGTCTCGTTGGCTGGATTTGATTTGAAAACAATGCTCCAGGATGCTTTGTCACTCGCTGACTGACATCGCTTGCATGCTGCGGTGCGTTCAATTCCTCTTTTGAACAACTGGTTTCTGGGACTACAGGGGTTGTCTGCTGTCGGCACATTTTCAGGCCGGTTCTCTCTCATTTGTCATGGCATGACAATAAGTTAGGCTTATTGTTTTCCAAGTTTTACTTTTGGATCACAGAAGCAAATAACTTACTTTTGAATACCTGGGGGGGGGGGGAACACTGGTGCTAGGGCTTTTCGTTTCATTTAAATCTGAGTAAGACAAGCTCAGCTCAGTCCCAGACTTGTGATATCTGCTAGGAGACGTAGCATTACGTTTAGGAGACGTGGCAACAAGTGTAGGAGATGTGAGATCAAGTGTAGGAGACATGGCGTCAAGTGCGGGAGACGCAGAGTCAAGTGTAGGAGATGTGGCGTTAAGTGTAGGAGACGTGGTGTCAAGTGTAGGAGACGTGGTGTCAAGTGTAGGAGATGTGGCGTTAAGTGTAGGAGACGTGGCGTCAAGTGTAGGAGATGCGGAGTCAAGTGCAGGAGATGTGGCATCAAATGTAGGAAACATGGCGTGAAGGTTAGGAGACACGGAGTCAAGTGTAGGAGACACGGAGTCAAGTGTAGGAGACTCGGGTCAAGTGCAAGAGACTCAGAGTCAAGTGCAGGAGACTCGGAGTCAAGTGTAGGAGTCACAGAGTCAAGTGCAGGAGACGTGGCATCAAATGTTGGAAACATGGCGTGAAGTTTAGGAGACACAGAGTCAAGTGTAGGAGACACGGAGTCAAGTGTAGGAGATGCGGGGTCAAGTGCAGGAGACACGGAGTCAAGTGTAGGAGACATGGAGTCAAGTGTAGGAGATGCGGGGTCAAGTGTAGGAGATGCGGGGTCAAGTGTAGGAGATGCGAGTTCAAGTGTAGGAGATGCGGGGTCAAGTGCACGAGACACGGAGTCAAGTGCAGGAGACACGGAGTCAAGTGTAGGAGACACAGAGTCAAGTGTAGGAGACACGGAGTCAAGTGCAGGAGACGTGGCATCAAATGTAGGAAACATGGCGTGAAGTTTAGGAGACGCGCCGTCAAGTGCGGAAGACGCGGAGTTTAGTGTAGGAGATGTGGGGTCAAGTGCCGGAGACACGGAGTCAAGTGTAGGAGACACGGAGTTAAGTGTAGGAGATGTGGGGTCAAGTGCAGGAGACACGGAGTCAAGTGTAGGAGACACGGAGTCAAGTGTAGGAGACACGGAGTCAAGTGTAGGAGACACGGAGTCAAGTGCAGGAGACGTGGCATCAAATGTAGGAAACATGGCGTGAAGTTTAGGAGACGCGCCGTCAGGTGCGGGAGACACAGAGTTAAGTGTAGGAGATGTGGGGTCAAGTGCAGGAGACACGGAGTCAAGTGTAGGAGACACGGAGTCAAGTGTAGGAGACGCGGGGTCAAGTGCAGGAGACACGGAGTCATGTGTAGGAGACACCGAGTCAAGTGTAGGAGACGCGGGGTCAAGTGCAGGAGACACAGAGTCAAGTGTAGGAGACACAGAGTCAAGTGTAGGAGACTCGGAGTCAAGTGCACGAGACACGGAGTCAAGTGCAGGAGACACGGAGTCAAGTGTAGGAGACACAGAGTCAAGTGTAGGAGACACGGAGTCAAGTGCAGGAGACGTGGCATCAAATGTAGGAAACATGGCGTGAAGTTTAGGAGACGCGCCGTCAAGTGCGGAAGACGCGGAGTTTAGTGTAGGAGATGTGGGGTCAAGTGCCGGAGACACGGAGTCAAGTGTAGGAGACACGGAGTTAAGTGTAGGAGATGTGAGGTCAAGTGCAGGAGACACGGAGTCAAGTGTAGGAGACACGGAGTCAAGTGTAGGAGACACGGAGTCAAGTGTAGGAGACACGGAGTCAAGTGCAGGAGACGTGGCATCAAATGTAGGAAACATGGCGTGAAGTTTAGGAGACGCGCCGTCAGGTGCGGGAGACACAGAGTTAAGTGTAGGAGATGTGGGGTCAAGTGCAGGAGACACGGAGTCAAGTGTAGGAGACACGGAGTCAAGTGTAGGAGACGCGGGGTCAAGTGCAGGAGACACGGAGTCATGTGTGTAGGAGACACCGAGTCAAGTGTAGGAGACGCGGGGTCAAGTGCAGGAGACACAGAGTCAAGTGTAGGAGACACAGAGTCAAGTGTAGGAGACTCGGAGTCAAGTGCACGAGACACGGAGTCAAGTGCAGGAGACACGGAGTCAAGTGTAGGAGACACAGAGTCAAGTGTAGGAGACACGGAGTCAAGTGCAGGAGACGTGGCATCAAATGTAGGAAACATGGCGTGAAGTTTAGGAGACGCGCCGTCAAGTGCGGAAGACGCGGAGTTTAGTGTAGGAGATGTGGGGTCAAGTGCCGGAGACACGGAGTCAAGTCTAGGAGACACGGAGTCAAGTGTAGGAGACGCGGGGTCAAGTGCAGGAGATGTGGCATCAAATGTAGGAAACATGGCGTGAAGGTTAGGAGACACGGAGTCAAGTGTAGGAGACACAGAGTCAAGTGTAGGAGACGCGGGTCAAGTGCAAGAGACTCGGAGTCAAGTGCAGGAGACTCGGAGTCAAGTGTAGGAGTCACAGAGTCAAGTGCAGGAGACGTGGCATCAAATGTTGGAAACATGGCGTGAAGGTTAGGAGACACAGAGTCAAGTGTAGGAGACACGGAGTCAAGTGTAGGAGATGCGGGGTCAAGTGCAGGAGACACAGAGTCAAGTGTAGGAGACATGGAGTCAAGTGTAGGAGATGCGGGGTCAAGTGTAGGAGATGCGAGTTCAAGTGTAGGAGATGCGGGGTCAAGTGCAGGAGACACGGAGTCAAGTGCAGGAGACACAGAGTCAAGTGTAGGAGACACAGAGTCAAGTGTAGGAGACACGGAGTCAAGTGCAGGAGACGTGGCATCAAATGTAGGAAACATGGCGTGAAGATTAGGAGACGCGCCGTCAAGTGCGGGAGACGCGGAGTTAAGTGTAGGAGATGTGGGGTCAAGTGCCGGAGACACGGAGTCAAGTGTAGGAGACACGGAGTCAAGTGTAGGAGACGCGGGGTCAAGTGCAGGAGATGTGGCATCAAATGTAGGAAACATGGCGTGAAGGTTAGGAGACATAGAGTCAAGTGTAGGAGACACGGAGTCAATTGTAGGAGATGCGGGGTCAAGTGCAGGAGACACGGAGTCAAGTGTAGGAGACATGGAGTCAAGTGTATGAGATGCGGGGTCAAGTGTAGGAGATGCGGGGTCAAGTGTAGGAGATGCAGGGTCAAGTGCAGGAGACACGGAGTCAAGTGTAGGAGACACGGAGTCAAGTGTAGGAGACACGGAGTCAAGTGTAGGAGACACGGAGTCAAGTGCAGGAGACGTGGCATCAAATGTAGGAAACATGCCGTGAAGTTTAGGAGACGCGCCGTCAGGTGCGGGAGACACAGAGTTAAGTGTAGGAGATGTGGGGTCAAGTGCAGGAGACACGGAGTCAAGTGTAGGAGACACGGAGTCAAGTGTAGGAGACGCGGGGTCAAGTGCAGGAGACGTGGCATCAAATGTAGGAAACATGGCGTGAAGTTTAGGAGACGCGCCGTCAGGTGCGGGAGACACAGAGTTAAGTGTAGGAGATGTGGGGTCAAGTGCAGGAGACACGGAGTCAAGTGTAGGAGACACGGAGTCAAGTGTAGGAGACGCGGGGTCAAGTGCAGGAGACACGGAGTCATGTGTAGGAGACACGGAGTCAAGTGTAGGAGACGCGGGGTCAAGTGTAGGAGACACCGAGTCAAGTGTAGGAGACGCGGGGTCAAGTGCAGGAGACACAGAGTCAAGTGTAGGAGACACAGAGTCAAGTGTAGGAGACTCGGAGTCAAGTGCAGGAGACTCGGAGTCAAGTGTAGGAGACTCGGAGTCAAGTGCAGGAGACTCGGAGTCAAGTGTAGGAGTCACGGAGTCAAGTGCAGGAGACGTGGCATTAAATATAGGAAACATAGCGTGAAGTTTAGGAGACGCGCCGTTAAATGTGGGCGAGGTTGCGTTAAGTGCGGGAGACACAGGGTCAAGTTTAGGAGATGCGGCTTCAAGTGCGGGAGACTTCTTCTTCTTATTTCTTTACAAAATGGCCATAAACAGGTACCCTGTTGGTAATATAGGATTGCATATGTGTATTTACTGTAAAAAAGTAAATTTATTGTTTATTTGTAGTCTGTCCAAGTGCATTTGGTTGATGACATAACAGCCTATTCTGCAAAAAAAAGAGTAAATTATTGATATACAATACACTAAAACATACTGATTCTAAACTGCGGATGAAAAAACGACAGATTATAGGTCAAGGCTTTTAAGCTGGATCACGTCTGAAAGATGTGGAGCTAAAATTCCACGAGTGGTCTACACTTCACACATGTATTGACCGTAAAAAATAAAAAAAATCTATGATTTGTGAATCCTTTGATTGCAGTTTAAGTGCTCTCTCCATATTTACGGGCAACTGTCAGCTCGCCCTGCCGTCAGTATTTTCTGCAGAATGGTAAATCAAATGCTGTCATATTGGAGCTCTTTGACAGAATGCTAAGTAAGTGAAAGGATCTTTGCATCGAACTGTGCTTCAATGATTGCAGATATTATAAATATTATGAACACAATAAGTAGTGTGCACTTTGAAAGCCATTAGAGTAGCATAGCTTCACAATCACGTTGTGTTGCATTCAATGTCACTTGAAAAGGTAACCGATTTTTTTTTAAGAAAAAGAGCAAAAGTATTAATTCTATTTTAATATGTTTGGGGGTTTCTTTGATTTTTTTGTTGTTGTTATGACCCTCAGCCAAACAATACATATTTCCTTTATTTTTTTTAGCGTTTTTTCTTTATCGAATGGACAAGATAAATATCTGAAACCCACAAATCTCATTATTTTACACAAAACATAAATGTGAAATATTTGTTAAAGGAAACAAAAACAATATCTACTTTTCTTTGGGGTAGACCACCACTATTTTAAAATGTAATCAATAATCTGTCTTTTGATTGACCTCTTTTCAATGTTCCCTTTAAAAACATCACTGACTTGTTCCCCAAGTAATTCCTTTATTGAATCATTTTGACAATATTGATTCACCGATATGAAATCACTAAGGTTGGTTTTCATAATATCAACACATGACATGAAATGATATTGACTATTTTTCATACTAAAACAACTTGGTAAGCTATGGTAATATCCAATTATTATCATATAAGTGTTTGTGATAGCATTTCATTTTTATTATTACAAAGCCATCCGAATTTTAGCAGGTTTTCATTTTCAATATTGTGATCAGTCAACATTGTAGAATTAAATAAAACAATATGAAAACCATGAAAATTCCACCACAAACAGGCTACTCGCTAAGAGGGATTTTTGTTGTTATGATGATATTATTAACCTCCAGGTCGGAAGCAACCTGAAAATGAACACGATACAAATTATTCAGCAAAATATCACAAATAAAAACATGAAGTTGACAACTGGCAGATACGACATGGAGAGGCAACCGCGGCGGCTCCAGAAATAGATCGGCTGGTGCCGCAACAGCATCAGTTATTTTATCAGAAATCAGAAACGGCACTGGAGGCTCTATGTTTCCGCTTGTCTAAACGGCTCGCTGGAGTTTGATTGACAGGCGGTTCATCCAATCGCCTGTCAAGTATTGTTTCCCAACGTCTGTGTTTCCCAAACCAGTCGAGTAGATCGACACGCAGAGACAGAAATGAAATGGACTAACATCAGAGAAGATTATATACTTAACAGTTGAATTTTAATAATTTTATTGTGGTTCAATTACATTTGTACTGGAACGTAATTTGTAAATTAAAATATTGCACATAATTTAGCATTTTTTTATTGTTCCCTTTTTCTGCTTCATAACATGCATATCTGAGTCCTGTAGAGGAATATTCATATTAATAATTTTGGAGCAAAGCAGACTGTAACTGAGTAACAAAGCAATTATGGGTTTCCCATAACCCTAAAATTACCAGAGATTTGCTGTCATCACTAAGTTTTATTCCTATTCCTTGAAAATAGATCGATTTACAATTAAGATAAATTATTCAGAGCTTTGCTTTAGGGAATAATTGCTGTGCTGTAAATGAGCTGGAAATGATATTGATCTCCGGCTTCCCCCATTAATCTTCATCAATCCCTTCAATTACTGAGTGGATCCTTTCATAACTTAAACAGACCCTATGTCATAATGTACAAAATATGATTTGGGCTTAAGAGAAGCAAGGTTTTATGGAAAGGACAAATCATTAAAACATGATTATTCAATTGCTGTTTTCTTTACGCACTTTGTTATTAACATCGGCTCTATCACAATTAAAGTTCAAAGGTTTATGAAATGCTGTGGTGAAGTGTGACATTTGCTGTGTACAGTTATGTATTATTAAAAGGCCCGCTGTGATGCGGTGATTAACTGTAGAATATTTGTATTTATTATTTGTAACACCATCCTTGTAGTATTTACCACAAACCTTTTCCCCCTCGACTGTTTACACCCTCGAGTAAAGAAAAAAGTGTTTCCATCGGGGACATAATGACACAACTGTTGAGTCAACAAGCCAAGGTTTTTTTTTTCTCCTTCATTTTTTATTGTCCACACTGTTATTGTCAATGTCTCAGAGCGCTATTTTCAATCTTTTACAAAAGTGGCTTTGAGGAAATGTGTAGCTGCGGCACAAAGAACGGCTCCTTTGCCTTAGATTCCTCTTGAAAGAGAGATAAAGGCTTTGTCATTGTAAGTGTTACACACACTCTCTCTCACACACACACACACACTTACACAATATGCCAAAGTGCATCCGCCGCTACAACGCCAAAGAAGTATGAACCAATTGCGCTTGACAAAACATATAGAAGCCAGGGCTGAGCAGCGGGGCGGATGCTGATGCTGAGGAGGAGGAGGAGGAGGAGGAGGAGGAGGAGGAGGAGGAGGAGGAGGAGGAGGAGGAGGAGGAGGAGGAGGCATCACCTCAGATGTATGACGGAAAATAAAAAACATGACAGCCTCGGCCCGGGAGAATCCCCCGGCGCCGGAGCCCAGCCAGCGAGGCCCCTCATCAGTTTCTATTATTGTGTCGCGCTCGCCGCGCGTTGTCACCAGTGTTTGGATCCAGCTGCAGGGTAATCAATGGCCCGGGTCAGAGAGGAGCCGACGCAAAGGCCAGTCGGATGGATGAAGGTGAGGGATTGGCTCTCTGAACGCCGCCGGATCGAAGTGGCTTAAAATTGTTATCGGCCTGCAGGTTATTGACGTATTCCACCTGGGCGCCACTGACGGGGGAAGAGACACAGAGACATTGTGCGTCGGTGAAGCTTCGCGGCGCCGAGGAGCTCAGAAGACATGGTACATTAGCTACGCGTCGTCGTGACAATAGGCATGTATGTGTATTTTTTGTTTCAGTTTTTTTTATGGATTTATATATGACATTCTGACCATGTCTATGATTCAGTATCAAATATATACGCTAACACTGAAGAGTTACGAGTCCTGTAAGGCATGTCCCGCCCACCTCTGCCTCTGATTGGCTGGTACTCGTTGCCCGTGTTGGTTGTGTTGATGCTACTCAGAATCAGAATCAGAATACAGGGTCTGTACGGTCATGGAAAACCTGGAAAAGTCATGGAATTTTAAAATGGTCATTTCCAGGCCTGGAAAAGTCATGGAAAAAAATTAAATCACAAAAGTTTTGGAAAAGTCATGGAAATGTGTTATAATCACATGTTCATTTGCGCCGAGTTTGAAATAATGAATATGTTTTAGAAAGAAAGACTCAAAATATAAGCCGGCATACGCTTTCATACTGGCGGCGCAATTTTCTTTTTTTTCCGCGTTGCAAGTGAACGCACCTTAACTGGAAAGTTTGATGGCCGTAGCTCAGGAAGCAAATGTTTATTCTTTAAATAAAATATTGTCTCTTATTCATTTATTTCATTAAATGTATACTGTATGCTTTGGAATTCACATTGTTTAAATACAAAATATTCTTACTTTTTCATGTATAAACCGAGATTTCAGTTTGGTCATGGAAATTTGGTTTAAAGTCATGGAAAAGTCATGGAAAAGTCCTGGAAATCCATCGGTCAACATGTGTAAGAACCCTGAGAATAGTATTTATTGCCAAGTAGGTTTACACCTGCCTGAAATTTGTTCTGGTGTATAGGTGCATACAGTGAACATAAAAACATACAGACACAATAAGTATTACACGACACAATAAGTACTATAATACAATACACGAATCAGGGCATGAGTGCAAAAGTGGATGTGCAGTGTGCAAAGTAGTGTAGTGTGTGTTAACATAGCATGGCTTGAGTTGTGGGGGCGGGGTAAGTGTCCATGTCAGGTGGGGGTCCCTGGAAGAGTTACAGTATTTACACACTGGGGGCATTTTCATTCTTGAAATTACTTTTTAAAATATATATATTTACGTGCAAACTGTTGTTTTTGCCAAAAGTACTTTTTGGCGAAGAAGCCACATACTTTTATTTCTTGGTCCAAGGTACTTTTTTTAAATTCAATTCCGTTTATTTTATTCAGCCCATTATCCCAAACTAAGAATTTGCCTCAAAGGGCTTTACAATGTGTACACATAGGACATCCATGACCTTTGACCTCACATCGGATCAGGAAAAAGGTAAAGAAACGAGAGACTCATATGCACCAACATGCACGTACATCCGGACCTCCTCTGGGAGCCAATCACAGAGGAACTGGGATTATGAAACGGAGGCAGAGCGAGCGACATCATCTACTCAATAACCTATTATTCTACCATATCTGTATACAGTATAGCAGAGTGCTGCTATTTTAATGTTCTAGAACCTTTTACGCATCATGAAAATGGGACTAATCCAATAAACATTGTTTGCACAACACTTATACGGATTACATTAAAGGCTCAGAGGAGTCAAAACAGCTCTCAGACCTGTTATTCTATATCTGAAAAATAAAAAGTATTTGTTTGCTGCGCAGCTATTTTGAGGACCAGTTTGCAAACTCAATTTGTTCTTTTTTTTTCTCGTTTTTTACATATGACTCATGCCACTGTGTCTGGCAACACACTATCGAGGGCGCAGTTGTGAATGATGCCATGTCAGTTGGCGTGGTGCTTGAGGACAGAACACCGTAAACAAGTGGACACGCGGATGCTTATGATGAATGGCAATCACACAGAACCGATGGCTCCGGACCCGGCGGGGGCCGGCGGCCCCCCATTGGCTGACCCGCCTCACGGGGTCTCAGTGATAGAAAGAGACGTCATTGTAAATCCACCTGACTCACTTTCTAAATCAAGAATTAAATGATGGCTCGTAAATACGTTATTGAATGCATATCAGACCCACTAGCCACCCACAATGTTACTGTTCATATAGACACTAATTACTTCATTTGTGTCCCCTCGATTAATGGGGACACAGATGAAGTAATTAGTGTCACTCGTTTCCCCGTGGGCCACATCAGCACCACGGTGGCCCTTAAGTGCCGGTTGTAACTACTCCCGGTCATAACTTTCACAAAGAATTGTCTTTGGATTTGATTATTGTTTCTTAAAGTGTAAAGATAATGTCATGTACAAATAAATGTAAGAACATTTCTCTCGCAGAATATTAAATAACTTTGTTCAAAGCTTTTTTGTCACAGCTGAGAAGAGAAGGACATAACTCTGGTCCAACACATGAGAGTGAGCTGAGGACGTGTTTGATGGATGGATGTGGTCTGGGGCTGTGGTTCTCAACTGGTCTGGGGAGTGGTGCCCACTGGTTCTTGGGCTGTGGTTCACAAATGTTCTGGGGTAGTGGTTCTCAACTGATCTGGGGAGTGGTGTCCACTGGTTCTGGGGCAGTGGTTCTCAACTGATCTGGGGAGTGGTGTTCACTGGTTCTTGGGCTGTGGTTCTCCACTGGTCTGGGGTGCTAGTTCTCCATTGGTCTGGGGCAATGGTTCTCCACTGGTCTGGGGAGCTGGTTCTCCATTGGTCTGGGGCAATGGTTCTCCACTGGTCTGGGGCAATGGTTCTCAACTAGTCTGGGGGAGTGGTGTTCACTGGTTCTTGAGCTGTGGTTCTCCACTGGTCTGGGGCAATAGTTTTCCACTGGTCTGGGGCAGTGGTTTTCCACTGCCCCAGACCAATGGTTCTCAGTTGGTCTGGCTGTGGGACCCACCATCTCCCCTGAGAAACAAGCCGCGAACCAAATCAAGGAAAATGTTCCAACGTTGTTGATTGATTTTATGAAAAGAGGATTCATTTTGAACCTCAGAATATCACAGTATACCAACACGGAAAAAAAAGAATAGAAATTAAAGCTGCTAGCAGCGTTGAACGGGTCCTCGCTCGCCCACGCCGGTCGGGGACGCCGGCGAGTCGCCGGCCCACTTGGCCGAGGGCGCGCTGCTCGGACTCGACTCGGGCCGCGACTCGTGACGAGTGCGTGGAGTTTGGGGCGGATTGGACAAAGTCCAGTTTAGCCGCTAGCTTGCGCTTTAACCGCGTGAATATATTCACGCGTCGCGTGTCCCTATGTGAAGTGTAGACCACGGCGTGTAAATTCAATGTAAAAGAAAATGGATAAAAAAAAGGTGTCTTGACTTGGAATCAAACCCGCATCTCCAGGATTAGAGTCAGTCACTTATCATGCTGAGCTAGAGGCTTTGCTGGTAGGACTATTTGGGATTGGACAAATTAGAGTTTTTTTCTGGTAAATGTGTTCAGGCCTATCGTGAAAGTGAATCATTTATGGTTATTTTACTTCATAAATAGTTGTTCTTACCAAATTTGGACGTTTTTGGCATTTTGGGCGTTTTTTGACTTTTTTTATCGTTTTGGGGCGATTTGGCCATTTTCCACTTTTTTTCCAACTGTCGAGTTCTACCAGAAAACGCTAACGGAATTGGCTCGAAATTGGTGAATGTGTTTAGGCCTTGACTTGCATTCTACTTGATTTTTGTAAAACATATCTGATGAGTGTAAGCTGTAGTTTTTAAATTACAAATATTGGCGGTCAAAAAACGGGCATTTCCTACGGACGAAAAGTCTTTTTTTTCCTGATTGTAGTATATTCAGGTCATGACATTCTAACAAACCTATTTTTAACGAATTCCGTTAGCGTTTTGTGGGTCTAATGGCCGTTTGAAAAAAGTGGAAAATGGCCAAAAACGCTAAGAAAAGCCCAAAATGGCCAACTTTGGTGAATATTTGTGGCACCAATTAATGTCCGATTAACTTAAAAAACAGATTTTCTAGACCTTGTCCATTGTGGGTGAGGGGCGTCACCGGTCAAACTTCTAGGTGGCGCTAGAGAGCAATTTTTGAAAGCCGCATTTCGAGGTCTATGTCATCTGGCTATTTTCACCAATCCTGACACGCTTGCCAAATTTGGTGAGTTTTGGGATATGATACGTACCCCCAATATGCCCCCAATGTTCAAAAATTAAAAGCGGAAGAATAAGAATAGTGAAGAACTCTAACAATTTCAATAGGGCCCTCTCGGACAGCTTCGCTGTCGCTCGGACCCTAATAATTCCTTTTATATATATTCCCAAAAGTGCATTTAAGGACACAATATATATAACTATTCATTAACTTCAGCCTTTTTTTAATATACTCAGTGCATTTATGCATTAACATGTTATAGAAAGGTGAAAAGTACTGAAAGTTGTTCTTAGTTTGTACTCTAGGTTGAAATGCACTTATTGTAAGTCGCTTTGGATAGAAGTTTCTGCTAAATGACATGTAATGTAATAATGTACTGAAAGAGTCAAACGTATGACTCACTCACTGAATCTATGACAACCAACATGGCACTATGGAAACAAGTCGGGGTCTTCAGGAGCAGCTATGACGCACAAACTCAAAGTAAATTAAGTTCTATTCAAAAAGACTAAAGTATACAGAATTGACCTTTCTACTGATCACCTTTATCCGTAGGAAAATATTGAAAAATATTGTGCTCGGAAGAAAATGAAGCAACACTCACTTCAACCTTCAACCAGTATGGTACCATTATTTTCTGTTTATATTCCTTTTCATAACAATATTTTAATTCCACATCTTTTTTGTGACGCACTGTAAAATAACTATAGTTTGTTGCATTTCTGAAATGATGAAATAACAAAGAGAAAACTTTAACAACATTGTATTGTAAACCTCACTCTTATAAAGAGGAACTTAGAAAAAAAGGAACTTAGAACTTAGAACTTAGAAAAAAATAAAACATATAGAACATATAAACAGGTGGGTTTATTATCATCTCTTGATTTTTCCTCAACCATCAAGTCTGAACAAGAAGAGAAAAACATCTCAGGCTCTAAAATATATATAATTTTCTACAAATTAAAAGCCTATTAAATGATAATCTTGTCACCTATGTAATCTAATGTAATTTCTGTCTCTGAACATCACTGCTGAGCTCGTCTATGTCTATGTAGCATGTGACTTTCATCTTCACACATGATTGCAGGCTGTCACCTGTGAGGCGCGAGCTACATTCAGAGTTTACCTAGTTCATGTTGGAGAAAATCAGCTTGTATAAGTCTGATGGATTCCAAGATGGACAGGACACCAAATGCGTCATTCTTCATGTTCTGATACATTTCTGTAAATTGCATTCCGTGTTTTAAAACCGGGTTAGGGGAGGTTTTCAATCTCGCTCCATTTGTGTTCCCGAGCGAGGGCGAGGATTCGCCTTCTGACGGGCGACATCTTCAAGATCGGCTGTCGGGCCTTTGAACTTGGACACTGTGAGTCTCTATCAGCTGTCGGCCGGGGAAGGTTCCAGATCGAGTTGACTTACCAAAGCGAACGCTGACATGTTCGGCGTGGATGGGTCGATGTCCGGGGGCGCGACGGAAGAGGGTTAATCGCGGAGGTCTGGATCGTGGTCCATGCCTAGTACCAACTATTCATACACTCTGTCATACTCATTGCCTGTTATTCGCATAAGTCAAAAAATATTAAACCGAATCGCATGAAATTTGGTGGGATGATTGGTTATTATCCGGGGACCAATTGGTTAAATCTTGGGATTGATCGAATCAAAGGTCAAGGTCAAGGTCATGAAAGGTCAACATCTTCTTTTTACCATAGCACGGTCAATTGTTATCCAATAGGCATGCAACTAATGCAAAAATGGTCATAATTCAATGCCCAATATTGTGACATGCGAAGGTATGCGCTCTACCGAGTGCTCGTTCTAGTTGAATGTTTTTTAATGTTTCCTTCTGGTCACATGACATCTATTGCTTCTCTGTTGCTTTCATGAAGTGTTCTTCTATTTTCCCCCTGTGAAAGGGTTTTTTGGGGAGTTTTTCCCTTATTCGATATGATGTCCTGGGAAAAGGATGTCGTATGTACAGGTTGTAAAGCCCTGTGAGGCAAATTTGTAATTTGTGAGAATAGGCTATACAAAATAAACTGAATTGAAATTGAATAATGTGTTTCCATTCCTTTCTGAAATCACTGAATCTTTGTCCAAAAAGCAGTTTGCATCGCGATGATCGTACGCCGTTAGTACTCACAGTTGATCTTGTTGTGTGCTTCTCTGAACTCTCTCAGGGAGGGAAGTGAGAGAACGTACCTCTCTCTACATCTCTGACAAACACTGTCATCTTGCTCTCAAACGCCAAAAACATACTCCAGCCGTGCTTCCTTTCCCCTGGAGACTTCTTTCTGTTCAGCATGTTAAGGTGACCTGTCATGTCCGCCATGAAATGCAGCTTTTCTAGCCAATCTGGTTGCTCCAGTTCTGGATATGTGAGGCCTTTTTCTTTTCGAGACAAGTCGCAAACCGTTTGAGCACTTCCGGAGATCCGGATATGTGCTGCCGACAATGAACCGGACCGTTGGTGGTTTAACCCCTTTGCCGTTATTTTGTAAACTATCTGAACGACAAGGTCCATCACCTTCTTGCATTCAGGGGGAAATTTTTGCAGGATAGAGTGAAACCTTAGCGTGAATGTGGCGAGGCCTTAAGGGAGGGGGAAATGAAAAGGGAACCAACACCACCACCTGGGGACTTGCACCCCAAGAGATATAAGTTTAACAACCCCAATTAGTAGTTTGAGAAGTGTTAAGGACACAAATTCATTGCTGATATTTTTCCAGAGATGCGTTTAATAAAACAAATTAGAAGTTTATTATAGGAATCAAGAAAAATAACAAAAGAAAACAATTAAAAGCCAAACCATGCAAAACAGAATAGATGTATATATATATATATGTTTATTTTTATGTCTGACATTTTTGAATTTGTTTTATGTTAATATGTCTAAACGAATAAAAGAATGTAAGTGACAAAGAAACAAACAATATGACAAATAAATGAATACCGACTATTAAGCAGACATAACGTTTTGTCAGCTTTGCTTTCTTTCTTTCTCCCTCGCTGCCGATAAAAAACAGAAAAAGACGTGAGCGAAAGAGAGAGTGAGAGTGTGTTTGGAGGGTTGGAACAAAAAGAAACAGGTTGGCCGTGACGGATGCAAAAAGTATGACTTTTCTTCTCATTTGTTTTTCTGACCATGAACACTGTTCTTCCACTTTTGAACGTGGGAGGGAGTCTAGCAGGGTATGACCAGAGCTGTGATGGTGGGAGGCCACCGCGGAGGAGAAGGAGAGGAGCCGAGCAGATGGTGAAGACTTCTCTGTTTATTTTCAGGAGAGTTCTCTCTTTACGGCTCATATACTGACTTAATTATACGACAGAGGGGAGAGTGAACCCCTGGTAGAGGGATTAAAGAGGGAAATCTTCATTAAGCTTACAATGAGAAAGCAGCAATCACTGAAATGCCTTAACCATCTCCTCAGCAACTCTAACAAGGGCAAAAAATGGATTAGTAGTCGAAGTAGTAGGGTAGTAGTAGTAGTAGTAGTAGTAGTAGTAGTAGTAGTAGTTGTAGTAGTAGTAGTATTAGTAGTAGTAGTAGTAGTAGTAGTAGTAGTAGTAGTAGTAAGAGGACTAATAGGAATTGAGTGGAATTGTATCTTTTTATGCTAAAAGGTCTAAACCAAACGTCTTCATACTAACGGACACTACGAACATAAAACGACATTGGCACAAAAGTCTTCATACTTTTGAATGAACTGCATTATGTATGTTGTATCTTCTTGTTTTCTCTCTATTTCATATAGTTGTATATCTGTTATTTTATATGGAACATGTCGTCTGAAATAAAGAATAAATAAAATGTATAAATAATAAATAACACTTATATAACAACAACATTTGTATCAGAAGTAGTAGTAGTAAGATGACTAATAGGAACCAAGTATAATTATAACTTCTTATGTTTTTCATAACCAACTGTCTTCATACTAACGCTTATATAAAGACAAAAGATGTGATAGCAGTAGTAAGAGGAGTAATAGGAACCACGTGGAATCATGTTTTTTTATGTTCAAAAATCGAAACCAAACGTTTTCATACTTACACTTATATAAAGAAAAATATGTATTAGTGTAGTAGTAATAGGAGTAATAGAACCGAGGGTCCGATGTGAGGTCCTGGTACAGGGATGTCTATGTGTACACACTGTAAAGTCCTTTGAGGCAAATTTGTAATTTTGTATAAAAAAAAATTAATTAAAAAAAATAATTTAATTTAATTGAGTGGAATTGTACATTTGTATTCTGAAAGATCTAAACCAACCGTCTTCATACTTACGCTTATATAACGACAAACTATGTAGTGGTAGAAACACAATTAATAGGAACCGAGTGGAGTTGTATCTTTTTATGCTCAAAGATCGAAATCAATCGTCTTCATACTTACGCTTATATGAAGCTTAATCAAATTAAAATACACGCAGTATTATGTTTTGACAGTCTTGCGTTAGGATGATGTACTTATATTAGCGCTGTGCATTGAGAATAGCACAAACGCGCAAATCAAGCATATGCCTTGTTCGGTACAATAATTACACTACAACTGAAAGTGTGCATGAATGACACTGTGGAGCAAAGTTCTATTGAATCTGGATAACTGATTGATTTCATTCTCACAAGCCTTCCATCTGCACTGCACTGGCGAAACACAATCACACAAAAGGACGGCAGTCCAGAAGCCGACAGGACGTTGAATAATTACGAGGCGAAGAGGAGGCAGCTGAGTAACAGAAGCCAACATTGGACCATCTGTTATCCGAGGAGTCAAAAGGTTGATAGATGTGTAAGAGCAGAGGCATTTGATTGAACCGTTAAGGGAGAACATCCATTAGAGACGTCATGTTTCACCAAGAACTTCGGGCCGATTGCCCTAAAGCCAGAGACCTCCTTTTATCCGATGCAGACATTCATGCATTACGAGATGAATCCCTGCAATCTAATCATGTATTTGACCTGCAGAAAGGATGGAAATGTGGGACAGTGGGCAGCCTCCAGCATCTGCCAAAACTTTCTTGAACCCCTGTCAAATGCAGTTAGCGCCCTCAGATGGGCAATTTGATTATCATCATCCGCTCCTCCTGTTCTACTCGTGATAAGAGCTCGTCCTTTATTTTTCTCCTCTTGAGAAGATTCAGTTTGGTGGTCGGGGGAGAAAGGACGAGGAAGCCACGCTTCACAGACGTGGGGCATCTGCAATTGGATAATGGCACAGCCGCTTTGCGGCGTCTTGGTTTGTTACCAGACGATTAAACATCTAACAGAGCTTGACTTGGAAAGACCGACTTGTTGGCCAGCATTGCTCCGACAAAGATTTGGCTCAGACCAGAAGGCTGATGGAGAGTAAAAATATGGACTAAGCAGCAATATTGGTTATCTGCAACAAACAGAAGTATAAAGCTGTATAAGTATAAGGAGTCGATTATTTAAAGAGTTGGATATTTGTTGGTTGTGTAGTAAGGGGCAGGTGGTAAACAACCTATAATGTGGGGGCGTATAATAAGGTGTAAAAAAGGGGAGCCTATGGCTCAGTGGGTAGCAGGCCCGTCTTTCAATCACAGGGTTGGTGGTTCGATCCCCGCCCAAGTCGATGTGTCCTTGAGCAAGACACTTAACCCTGAATGTCTACGGTGTACGAATGTAACAGGATTGTAAGTCGCTGTGGATAATAGCATCAGCTACTTGACATTTATTGTATAATGTCATTTTAAACTCGAAGGCTACCTATCTCTACTTCCTTTTGCTCTACGAATAACGATGCAGTGCAAAAGTATTATTTAAAAAACAAGGTCATTGTAGTTCATCCAACCCAGAAGGCGTCGATCCTTTGGACGGATACAGAAAGTCCGACCCTTCAAACTTCCGTTTGGGCAACAAAACCACCTGGTCAAGTTCAGGAAGAACATCGTGGAGCTTAAAGTAAGTATGTAAACTTAATAAAATGTCAGAAAACGCAACTCAACAACTCTTTGGCACAGGAGGCAAAGCGTTGATCTCCGGATTGAAAGTCCTGCGGTCGTTTAAAACATCCACCTGTCTCGTCTTTTATACTCCATAATCACACTCAAGGCGCATCTTCTGCAATATATATCTCCTAATGATGATGCACATGGGTTTACAGTGTAGGAGCAGGAGCATTAATTAAAGGATCAAACCAAACCGCTTTCACTCTCAGACGCCCCCTTATAGTCCTTATAGTCCATGTTTGTACTTCCAAGTGGAATACGATGAACCTTTTAAAACCATTGCATCCACATCTCAAACGTCAAAGATGAATTCTTGTGACATCACTCGGCTGACCAGGACGAGGTGGATGGATACTGGACATGATTTAAGCTTTTATCAAACACAAGTGAACTCAACTATTGGACATCTGTGTTCTCGGCTTGGTTAATAATTCAACCAGCCGAGAACGCATATGTCAAACGGTTGAATTCTTAATCCTCCTGTTACCTTTGGGGTGAATTTGACCCCATTCAGTGTTTAACGTCTCGAAAAAAATAATTGACATTTCTTTTTGCTTCATATTTCATGACTTTTCCTAATTTATTGGGGACAACTGGGAAAACATAAAATTCACATGATGAGATGTTTTCAATGTCCTGTACACAACTTGTTTTTCACTGTGTAAAACATATAAGAAATGTCTTTTTTTTATTTATTTAAAGGGCTATTTAGGTAGTCAATAAACACACACAAAGTAACTGACACTTAAACTTGAGAAACAATATTAATGCTAATCATCTTCTGTAGGTTTTAACTGCTGTGGTCAAAAAACGGTAAAAGATTTTAGTACATTTGAAGGTATCTGGAGGGTTAATCTAAAATTAAGAATTCAACCAGGCTTTTTTGACAACTGTTTTGAATTCTTTAAAATGAAGAATTCAGGTATCTTGAATCCTGTCAACAGCTTTTTTCCCGGGATCATGGAGCCTCTCAAACCGCATGTCTGGTCCACTTCCTGAAGAGGAGCGGTCAATCCCAGTGCGAAGAGATGGACGCTTCACTGGCGCAGGAACGCCTAACCCCGTCTCTGTTCTCTCTCATCACCCAGGCTGTCCTGGGATTTGTCTCTCGGTTGTCACTGTCTTGAAATGAGACTTTCGTCCTCGAGCCGATGACAGCTTCTCCTCTGGTCTCTCTCTCTAGAGTTCAGGATGTCCTTGTCTTAAATTGTTTCGGTCTCTTCCATCTGTGGGAATGTTCTGCTTGAGCTTTCGCCTCTCGTGCGATCGAGTCGTATTCCTTCGTCCCAAGTCTCCGTGGTGGACGGGAGGTCGTCTGGCTCGTCTCATGTAGACTTTCGAAAACCAAGGTTGCCAGATTGTCCTCCAAAATCCACATTCACAATCCATTTTGTACACACAACAATAATTACATGACTGTCACTAAATGTGTTTCATGTTAGAGATTAGTTTTTGCTTGGGCTTGGAAAAGAAACATGGCCTGTTAGGTTTAAGAAACAAAACCACTTAGTA